>PVIW01008759.1:20990-57823 GCA_004026585.1 Noctilio leporinus | reverse complement strand
ACCCATTATGGGACAATAATGAGCAAAACTAACAACAAGCAAAACAGAACCAAATATATGAATACAAGGAATAGGCCTTCAGTGGTCAGGGGAACGGGGGAGGGAGGAGGGGGAGGTAGAGGCAAAGAAGGGGAGCAGCTTAGACAAGAACCTAGTATAAAGGAACCATGGACATGGACAACAGGTGGGATTGACTTTGTGGGGAATGGGTGGGTGGGGAGGGGGACAGAGGGGAGCAAAAAGGGGATGGATGTAATACAACAACAATAAAATTAAAAAAAAAAAAAAAGAAAGAAAAAAAGAAATTGTATTCTTCATTTCCTCCTGGCTCTTACTGATAGTTTCTATGTACTTTTTAAAGCTAATGTAGCTCTCAGTAAGTTCCTTGTAGCTTCACTGGAGTTCTTCGTAGTTCCCCTGGAGTTGCTTATAATTTTCTTTCATTTGGCTGAGCTTCTTGAGCTTCTCTGTCAACATTCTTTTGAATTCCATATCTAAAAGTTTGTTTGCCTGTGTTTCATTCAGGATCTTTCTGGGGATTCTTCTTTTCCTTTAGGTCATGGACTGATTCTTCTTTCCCCCATTTTGGGTGTCTGTTGTTGCTTGTTTTTGTCTTGGATCAATCTGCTTTGACTCCTTGGCTTGGTGGGGCACCCTTCTGTGTTTGGAGATTTGTGTAGTTCAGTGTTGCAATCTCCTAAATTTCCTGAACTTGTTGGCCTTGGGGTGCCCTTTATGTCATTTACTTGGGCTGTCTGGTTATATTTTGGATTTCTTGTATGTGTTGCTCCTTTCCCTCCAGTTGGCTGATTGAGAGACACTCCTTCTATCCCATCTCATACACTGTTCTTTTTTTCAATATTTTATTTATTATTTTTTAGAGAGAGGGGATGGGAAAGAGGCATAGAGGGATAGAAACATCAATGTATGGTTGCTTTACACCTGCCTGCAGCCATACAGCTGGCTGGAGACCTGGCTTGCAACCTGGTTATGTGCCCTGACTGAGAATTGAACCAGTGACCTTTGGGTTCTCAGTCCGGCACCTTTCCACTGTGCCACCAGCTAGGGCTCATACACTGTTCTTGAGCTGCTCCTAAAACAGAACCACCAGTCCAGGCAAAATAACCACACCTTCAGAGATATCTTTCTCCTTTAATCCCCCTTTCAACTGCCTATGAACCTAGCTAAATACCCATGCCCTCCAAGGTAACCCCACTTTTAATCACACCCTCAGCTGCAACTGAGCCAATCTTAATAGGGCTGTAGATATGATAACACTGTTATATGAGGGGAAGAATATTTAAGTTAACTAAAGTATAATTTTGAAGGGTGCAAGGGAGTAGCAAAGAGTGCAGATACAAGAGAGAAAGCTGAATTATCTCTTCTATACAAATGGGGAGAGGGAAAATCAGAATGCCTCTAGTCCTAGTGAACAGTATAAACCTATACATGTGGTTGCTGCATCTACCTCCCTGTCCACCCTTAATGAACCCTGATTGGTCCAGGTGGAGCCAGGATCTGTGTGCTTTTAGCGGAAAAAAAGAATGTGTACTCCTTAGTAGCCCACCCACAGGAAAAAACAAAACAAAACAAAACAAAACAGAAAAGTAAATGTTTAAACTGGTGTGGAGGGGAGGAATACTTAGATTGAGGACTGGCAATGAGTTGTAGCAGGAGAGTGAGTAGACTTTAAAAGAAGAGTAGGAGGAGGGTCTTAGGTAGTTGGGTGGATTGAGATAAGGGAGGAGTAAAAATATGTGAATTGGGATACACTATGATATAAACAGTATTTCCTTAAAATGCACTAATGTGAGGCTTGGAAGTAACTTTTGAAAAGGATGTGTTAGGGATTAACATTTCATGTAGCTCTCAGTGTAACTCAGGTGCTTGAGATTAGCAGCGATCCATTTCCTGAGTCTGCCTCTTTTTCTTGATCAACTTTCTGCTGAGTACAGTCAAGGTGTGTGGTCTTAGAGTGGCAGGGCCTATGGCTGTCACAGTCAGGGCTGGTTCTGAGTGCCACACCTCCTGGTAGGCTGAGCCTCCAGTAGCCTAGCTGGGTTTCTGTGCTGCTGGTGTTTTGGGGCCCTCCCTTCTCTCACTGGTTCTGTGTGAAGACCTGCAGGGTGCTTATGTGGTGCTGATGGCTAATCATCCCCCTCCAGGTCCTTGAGGAGGTTTCTGCCTGAGATGGGCACCTGGCTCCAACAGAGGGGAAGATGTGGGGGGAGGTCTGCAACTTCTTTTGCTCCTGGGATGCTTGGCCCTCCCCTTGCAGCTCTTGGAGGAGGTAGCTCTGTGGGCAAAGAGTACCTGGCTCCCTGGGTGCCCTGCAGGTTGCTTGCCTGCAATGGCTGGCCCTCCATGCAGTCTAGCTCTTTGAGTAGGTTTTCACTGCTGCCTCTGCAATGCACACCTGTGTCCCTAGGGGGTCCACAGTGCAGTTTGCCAAGAAAGGCTAGCCCTCTCTGTCCAGCTCTTTGAGGAGGTTTTCACTGCCACCTCTGCCATACTTGCCTGGCTCCCATGGTGTCCACAGTCTGCCAGTGAAGGGTAACCCTCCAGGCAGTCCAGCTCTTTGAGGAGCTTTTCACTGTGGCCTCTGAAATGCATGCCTGGGTACCCAGGGCGTCCACAGTGCAGTTTGCCGGGGAAGGCTAGCCCTCTCTGTCCAGCTCTTTGAGGAGATTTTCATAGTGGCCTCTACGATGTGTGCCTGGCCCCCCAGGGGTCCTGCAGTGCAGTCTTCTGGCAAAGGCTATTCCTCCCCCTCCAGCTCTTCAAGGAGGTTTTGTCGCCTGCAATGGGTGTGCCAGTTGCATCAGTAATAAATTCCTGGTGTTCAGTTTCTAGTTTTCGTGGGAGCCTGTGCAACAGTGTGTGTGCACAGGGTTGGGCCTCCCTTCACACTGGGGCTCCGAGATGCCCTCCCTCCAGGTGGCAGGTGGCTCAGCAGCACAATTTTCAGCCCTTTTGCTGTCCCGACAGGTGCACTTCCCCTCCTGGGTAATGATTTCATGTTTTTTTTCTTCTTTCCTTTTTTTTCTTTCTTTATTATTATTTTTTAAATTTTATTGTTGTATTACGTCCATCCCCTTTTTACTCCCCTCTGCCCTTCCCCACCCACCCATTCCCCCCAAAGTCAATCCCACCTGTTGTCCATGTCCATGGTTCCTTTATACTAGGTTCTTGTCTAAGCTGCTCCCCTTCCTTGCCTCTGCCTCCCCACTCCCCCTAACCCCTTTCCCCCTGACCACTGAAGGCCTATTCACTGTATTCACATATTTGGTTCTGTTTTCCTTGTTGTTAGTTTTGTTCATTTTTGTCCTGTAATGGGTGAGATCATATGATATTTGTCCTTCACTGACTGGCTTATTTCACTAACCATAATACTCTCCAGTTCCATCCATGTTGTTGCAAAGGGTACAAGTTCCTTCTTTCTTTCTGCTACATAGAATTCCATTGTGTAAATGTACCAAAGTTTTTTGATCCAATCATCCACTGATGGGCATTTAGGCTGTTTCCAGCACTTGGCTATTGTAAATAGTGCTGCTATGAACATAGGTGTACATAGGTTCTTATGAATATGTGATTCAGGGTTCTTTGGGTATAGTCCAAGTAGTGGAATTGCTGGATCTAAAGGCAGTTCCATTTTTAGTTTTTAAAGGAAACCCCATACTGTTTTCCACAGTGGTTGCACCAGCCTACATTCCCACCAACAGTGTATGAGGGTTCCCTTTGCGCCACATCCTCACCAACACTTGATGTTTCTTGATTTGTTGATGATTGCCATTCTGACAGGTGTGAGGTGGTATCTTATTGTGGTTTTAATTTGCATCTCTCTGATGACTAGTGATATTGAGCATTCTTTCATATGCCTCTGGGCCCTTTGTATATCTTCCTCAGTGAGTTGTCTGTTCAGGTCCTTTGCCCATTTTTAAATTGGGCTGTCTGTCTCCCTGGTGTTGAGTCGCATTAGTTCTTTATATATTTTGGAGATTAAACCCTTGCCTGAGTTATCATTGGCAATTATGTTTTCCCATGAATTTGGTTCCCTTTGAATTTTGCTCATATTTTCTTTAGCTGAACAGAAACTTTTCAATTTGATAGAGTCCCATTTGTTGATGCGTTCTTTTATTGCTTTTGCCCTTGGTGAAGTATCAGTAAACATATTTTTGCGTAGGATATCCAAAAGTTTACTGCCTATATTTTTCTCCAGGACCTTTATGGTTGCACTGCTTATTTTTAAATGTTTTATCCATCTTCAGTTTATTTTGGTATATGGTGAAAGTTGGTGGTCTAGTTTTATCTTTTTGCATGTTTCTGACCAGTTCTCCCAACACCATTTGTTGAAGAGACTGTTATTACTCCATTGGATGTTCCTTCCCCCTTTGTCAAATATGAGTTGACCATAGAATCCTGTGTTAATATCTGGACTCTCTATTCTGTTCTACTGATCTATTTGTCTATTCTTATGCCAGTACCAGGCTGTTTTGATGACAGTAGCCTTGTAGTATTGTTTGAAGTCCAGTATTGTGATTCCTCCTACCTTGTTCTTCTTTCTCAAATTTGTGGTGGCTATTCGTGGGCGTTTTTGGCTCCATATAATTTTTGAAGTATTTTTTCTATTTCTGTGAAGTCTGTCATTGGTATTTTAATTGGGATTGCATTGAATATGTAGATTGCTTTCAGTAGTATGGACATTTTAATGATGTTAATTCTTCCCATCTACGAACAGGGTATATGCTTCCATTTATTTGTGTCTTCCTTGATTTCTTTCTTCATTGTTCTGTAGTTTTCTGAGTACAGGTCTTTTACCTCCTTAGTTAAGTTGATTCCTAGGTACTTGAATTTTCTTGTTGCTATGGTAAATGGGATTTGTTTTTTTTGCTTCTATTTCTGTTGTTTCATTATTGGTATACAAAAATGCTTTTGATTTCTGAATATTGACTTTATACCCAGCTATTTTGCTAAATTTGCTTATTAGGTCATGTAAGTTTTTGGTGGAGCCAGTCGGGTTTTGTATGTACACTGTCATATCTGCAAATAATGACAGTTTGACTTCCTCCTCTCCAATTTGGATACCTTTGATTCCTTTTTCCTCTCTGATGGCTATAGCTAGAACTTCCAAGACAATGTTGAATAGAAGTGGAGAAAGTGGACAGCCTTGTCTCATTCCTGATCATATGGGGAAAGCTTTCAGTTTTTGTCCATTAAGTATGATGTTGGCTTCAGGTTTCTCATAGATGGCTTTTATGATGTTGAGGTATGCTCCCTCTATTCTCATTTTGCTGAGGGTTTTTATCATAAATGGTTGCTGCACTTTATCAAATGCTTTTTCAGCATCTATTGATATGATCATCTGGTTTTCATCTTTCAATTTGTTGATGTGGTGTATTACATTGATTGATTTACGAATGTTGTACCATCCTTGCATCCCTGGGATGCAGCCCACTTGATCATGCTGTATGATCTTTGTAATATACTGCTGAATCTGATTGGCCAATATTTTGTTGAGAATTTTAGCATCTATATTCATCAGAGGTATTGGCCTGTAGCTTTCTTCCTTAGTTGTGTCTTGTCCTGGTTTTGGGTTTAAAATAATACTGGCCTCATAGAAAGTATTTGGGAGTCTTCCCTCTTCCTGAATTTTTTGGTAGAGTTTGAGGAGGATAGGAGTTAGTTCTTCTTTAACTGTTTGATAAAATTCCCCTGTGTAGCCATCTGGTCCAGGGCTTTTGTGCTTTGGGTGATTTTGGTTTACTTCTTTAATTTTACTAGTTGTTATTGGACTATTCAGGCTTTCTGCTTCTTCTGGGTTCAGTTTTGGTAGATTATACATTTCCAGAAATGTGTCCATTTCATCCAGGTTGTCATATTTTTTTGTCATATAGTTGTTGTTTGTAGTAATTTCTTACTAGCTTTTGTATATCTGAGGTATCAGTTGTGATTTCTCCTCTTTCAGTTCTGATTCTATCTGGGTCCTCTCTCTCTTTTTCTTGATGAGTCTGGATGAGGGCTTGTAAATTTGGTTTATTTTTTCAAAAAACCAGCTCCTGGACCTGTTGATTTTTCAAATTGTATTTTGAATCTCTGAGTTATTTAGTTCTGCTCTGATCTTGATGATTTCCTTCCTTTTACTTGCTCTGGGCTTTGTTGTTGCTCCTCTAGTTCTTGCAGCTTTGTGGTTAGGTTGTTTTTATAAACTTCTTATAACCTTTTTGGAAGGCCTGTATTGCTATAAATTTCCCCCTGAGGACTGCCTTTGCTATATCCCATGGATTTAGGGCTGTTGTGTGTTCATTGTCATTTGTTTCCAGGAACTTTTTTGTTTCATCTTTGATGTCATTGTTCACGCCTTCATTGCTTAAAAGCATGTTATTCAGTCTCCAGGAGTTAGGGAATTTTTGTTTTTTTCCCTTGAGATTGGTTTCTAGTTTCAAGGCATTGTGATCTGAGAAGATACTTTGTATGATTTCAATTGTCCTGTATTTGTGGAAGCTTGTCTTGTGACATACCATGTGGTCGATCTTAGAGAATGATTTATGTGCATTTGAAAAGAATGTGTATTTTGCTTCTTTGGGGTAAAAGACTCTGTATACATCAGTTAGGTCCATTTCCTCTAGAGTTTTGTTCAATGCCACATCTCTGGAGATATTTGGTTTGGAAGATCTGTCCATTATTGATAGTGGGGTATTAAAATCCTCTACTATTGTTGCATAGCTGTCTATGTCTTTCTTAAAGTCTTCCAAGATTTTCCTTATATATTTCGGAGCTCCTATGTTGGGTGCGTATATGTTTATCAGAGTTATTTCTTCTTGATGGATTGTTCCCTTAAGTATTATGAAATGTCCATCTTTGTCCCTTTTTATGGCCTTCATTGTAAAATCTATTTTGTCTGAAATAAGTATTGCTACTCCAGCTTTTTTTTCATGTCCATTTGCTTGATATATATATTTTCCATCCCTTCACTCACAATCTGTGTCGCTCTTTTGTTGTGAGGTGGGTCTCTTGAAGACAGCATATATGTGGGTCTTGTTGCCTTATACATTCGGCTACCCTATGTCTTTTGATTGGTGCATTTAATCCATTTACATTTAAGGTGATTATTGATTGACACTTATTCATTGCCATTTTCTCTCTTTGTGTCTGTATTCCTCTTTGGCTTTCTTTGTTTCTTCATTTTATTTATTTATTTATTTTTAAAGCAGATGCTTTAGCATTTCTTACAATGCTTTTTTGGTAGAGATGTATTCTTTTAGTCTTTTTTTGTCTGGGAACTCCTTATTTCTCCTTCTATCTTGAATGAGAGCCTTTCTGGGTAGAGTATTTCTGGTTGCAGGCCTTTGTTTACCATTACTTGAAATACTTTTTGCCATTCCTTCCAGGCTTGAATTGTTTCTGTTGAATAATCATTTGATAGCCTTATTGAAGCCCCTTTATATGTTATTTGTCATTTCTCTTGATGCTTTTAGGATTCTTTCTTTGTCTTTGAAATTAGCCATTTTCATAATAATGTGCCTTGGTGTTGGTCTGTTTGGGTTGATCCTCATTGGGATCCTCTGTGCTTCCTGAACTGGATTAATGTTTTCACTCATCATGTTCGGGGAATTTTCCATCATGACTTTTTTGAACAGTGTTTCCATTCCTTGTTTCTCTTCTCCTACTGGTATCTGTATGATATGGATGTTGTTATGTTTCATTTTGTCCTGCAGCTCTCTTAAATCCTCTTCAGTCTTATTCCGCCTTTTTTTTATTCTCTTGTACTGTCTTGGAGTATTTGTCTACATTATCCTCCAACTCACTTATGCTCTGCTTCCTCTAGCCTACTGTTGATTCCTTCTACTGTATTCTTCAATTCAGAAATTGTATTCTTCATTTCCTCCTGGCATTTATTGATAGTTTTCATGTCCTTTTTCATGCTGTTGCAGTTTTCAGTAAGTCCCTTGTATCTTCCCTGGAGTTCTTTGTAGTTCTCTTGTAGTTGTTTATAGTTTTCTTTGATGAGGCTGAACTCATTGAGCTTCTCTATCATCATTCTTTTGAATTCCTTATCTGATATTTCAGGTGCCTCTGTTTCATTTTGTGGTCTTTCTTGAGATTCTTCCTTTCCTTTTGGTGATGGACTGATTCTTTTTTCCCCCATTATGGGTTTCTGATCTTGCTTGCTTTTTATTTTTTTGTTTTTTGTTTTTTCCTTGGGTTAACCTGCTTTGCTTCCTTGCCTTAGTTGAGCACCCTTCTGTGATAGGAGATTTGTTGATTTCAATGTTGCAGTCTCCCAGATTTTCTCCACTTGCTGTTCTTGGTGTGTCCTTTCTTTGGGCTGTCTGGTTGTATTCTGGACCTGTGGGCTTTTAGCAGGAAAAAAAAAACAAAAACAAAAATCAAAAAAGAAAAACAAATAAAACGAAAAAAAATAAAACAATAATAATAATAAGAAGAAAGCATTTAGATAGCTGTTCACCCTTAATAATCCCTGATTGGTCCAGATGGAGCCTGGACCTTAGGGCTTTTAGCAGAAAAAAAAAAAGAGAAACGGAGAAAGTCACAAGACAAAGTGAAATCAATTTTAATAAAGAAAGGATTTAGGTGTCTGTTTACCCTTTATGATCTCCGTTTGGTCCAGGTGGAGCTAGGACCAGTTGGCTTTATCAGGAAGAAAAGAAAGAAGAAAAAGAAAAAGAAGAAAAAGGGAGAATGTCAGAAGGCAAAGAGAAATCAATATTAATAAAGAAAGGCTTTAGGTGTCTGTTCACCTTTTATGATCTCTGATTGGTCCAGGTGGAGCCCGGAACTGTGGGCTTTAACAGAAAGAAAACTAAAAAAGAAAAAAATGAAAAGAAAAGGAGGGGAAAAAAGAAAAAGGAAGCAAGGAAAGAATAAGGAAAGGGTTTAGGTGGCTGAGAAAGGGAGGAATACTTAGATTGAGGACTTGGAGTGCATTGTAGCCAGAGAGTGCGTAGACTTTAATTCAAGAGTAGGGGGCGGTCTTGGGTATTTAGGCAGATTGAGATAGGGGGGTATTAAGAATATGTGAGAAGTAACTTTTGAAAAGGATATGTTGGGGATTAATAGTTCATATAGCTCTCCATATAACTCAGGTGCTTGAGATTAGCAGCAATCCATTTCCTGAAGCTGCCTCTTTTTCTTGGTCAGGTCTCTGCAGTCTATAGTCCAGTTGGTCTTAGCATGGCAGGGCCTCTGATTGTCACAGTCAGGGCTGATTCTGAGTGTCAGCCCCCAGGTAGACTGGACCTTCAGTAGCCTAGCTGGGTTTTAGGGCTGCCAGTATTCTGGAGCCTTTAGGGTGTCTCCTCCCACTCCTGGCAGAGGTTCCTGCCTGCAAAGATCAACCGGCACCCCTGCAGGGCAGCCTGCAACTCGCAGGTCCCTGTGACGACTGGCCCTGTCCCCCACAGGAGGCAGCCGCAGTCAGTCAACAGTGCCCGGGATCACCAACAGTGCCCAGCTCCCCCGAGGTGAGCGCCAATCTTCCAAGCCAACCAGCTCTTAGAGGAGTCCTTTATGGGCCTCTGTGATCTGTGGCCTTTGTCTTGGGCAATGGGTGGGTCAGTTGCCCCCGCTACTAGTTCCTGGCTCGCAGTTTGGAGTTTCAGCAGAGCCTGGGGGCCTGTGTGGGCATGCAGGGCTGGGCCTTCCCTCTCACAAGGGCTTCAAGCTGCTGTTTCCCCGGTTTCCCAGCAGCACTATTTTCGGCCCTCTTGCTGTCCCAGCAGGTGCACTTCCCCGCTCCCCTGCTCCTGCTCCCCACAGGACTCTTCTCCTCCTCTAGCCCTGTTAGGAGCTTCCTCTCCCTGTTGCTGGAGGGAGTCTCTCACACAGTCCCTCCCCTGCAGGAGCTCAATTCCTCGTTCCCTATGGTGTTTGCCCTCGCTGCTCACACTTCACTGTTCAGATTTCTAGTCACCAGGGAGCCTGGAGCTGGCTTCAGTCAAACGCACCCCTCTGGGCAGAGCTGCCACTGCCCAGAGCGGACCTAGGCCTGCTGGCCGGTAGGTCAACTACCTCACCTACTCTCCTGCTGGTCTCCACTGCCTCTGGGCTGTGCTCCCGTGTCCAGATGCTGACTGCTCCAATTCTTAGGGACCTGAAGACATCTCACACTCCCTATCTTGTCCTCTAGCTGCTCTGGTACTCTAGAACACCATCAGCACTGCTCTCTACTCTGTTGCCATCTTTCCTCTTGGGTAATGCTTTCTAATTCATAAAGGTACCCTATGTCTTTTTATTGGTGCATTTAATCTGTTTACATTTAAGATTATTATTGAGAGGCATTTCACTGAAATTTCCCCCCTTTCTTCTTGTATTCCTGTCTCTCTTTGTTTATTCATTTTTTAAAAGCAAGCCTTTTAGTATCTCTTACAGTGCTGGTTTGGTGGAGGTCTATTCTTTTAGCCTTATTTTGTCTGGGGAACTCCTTATTGCACCTTCCATCTTGAATGAGAGCCTTCCTAGGTAGAGTATTCATGGTTGCAGGTCTTTGTTTCTTTATTATTTGGAGTATTTTTTGCCATTCCCTTCTGGCTTGTATTATTTCTGTTGAGAAATCATTTGAAACCTTATCAGAGTTCCCTTATATGTCATTAGCTGTTTATCTCTTGATGCTTTGAGGATTTTCTCCTTATCTTTGAAATTTGCTATTTTAATTATGATGTGTCTTGGAGTGGACCTGTTTATGTTTATCTTCATTGGGACTCTCTGTGCTTCCTGAGTTTGAGTGACCTTTTCATTAATTATTTTAGGGAAGTTTTCTATCATTATTTTTTCAAACATGTTTTCTATCCCTTACTTCTCTACTCCTTCTGGTGTCCCTATGATATGGATATTGTTGCATTTCATGTTTTGTTGTATCTCTCTCAAAACCTCTTCATTCTTTTTTAGTGTTTTTTCATTTTGTTGCAATGTCTGGTTATTTTATTTCCCCCTGTTGTCCTCTGATTTGGTGATGTGGTCCTATACTTCATCTAACCTGCTTTGAATTCCTTCTATTGTGTTCTTCAGTTCTGGGATTGTGTTCTTCATTTCCTCCTAGTTCTTAGTGATGGTTTCTATGTCCTTTTTAATGCTGGTGTAATTTTCAGTAAGTTCCTTGTAGTTGCCCTGGAGTTCTCTGTAGTTTTCTTTGAGCTTGTTAAGCTCATTAAGTTTTCTTATAACTAGTTCTTTGAATTCTATGTCTGATAGCTTGCTTGTTTCTATTTCATTACTCAGCCTTTTTGATGATTCCTCCTTTCCTTTTGGTGATAGACTATTTCTTCTTCTTCCCATTTTGGTTGTCTGTTGTTGCCTGTTTTTGTTTCTTGGACTAACCTGCTTTGACACCCTGACTTCATGGAGTGCCCTTCTGTGGTAGGAGATTTGTGGGGTTCAGTGGTGCAGTCTCCTAGTTTCCCTCAACTTGTTGCTCTTGGGGTGCCCTTTATGTCATTAGCTTGGACTGTCTGGTTGTATTTTGGATTTGGTTTATGTGTTTCTCCTTTCTCTCCAGTTGGCCAATTGAGAGACACTCCTTCTATCCTTTCTCATACACTGTTATTGAGTTGCTCCTAAAACAGAACCACCAGTCCAGGCAAAATAGCCACATCTTCAAAGATTTTACTCCTTTAATTACACTTTCAACTGCATATGAGTCTAGCTAAATATCCATACCCTCAAAGGTAACTCCCACCCTTAATCACACCCTCAGCTGCAACTGAGCCAGTTTTAATAAGAATGTAGAAATAACAAGACTATAACAAGAGGGGAAAATGATTGAGTTGATTGAAGTATAGATAATTTTTGAAGGTTGCAAAAGAATAGGAATCATAGTGGTGAGAAGTTGTAGGGGCATGTGAGAGAGAAAGCAAACTTCACCTCTTATATGGAAATGGGGAGGGGGAGAATCATAATGCTCCAAGTTCAAATGAACAGTATTAAGGCTAATCTGAAGTTATATATGTATATTTATATTTGCACATATCTATCTATCTATCTATCTATCTATAGACAGATATATATACACAATGTGAGGGAACAAACATATGTGAGAAAGCTATCATAAGGAAGGTGACTTAGAAAATGTAGTGAAAGGAAAAGGAGAAAAAAGAGGGGAGAAGAAGAAAAAATAAGAAAAGAAAGAAAAAAGAAGAAAGGAAAAAATAAGAAAGAAAAAAGAAAGGAAAATAAAAAGGGAAAAAAGGGGGGTTAAATAAAAATATGAAGTTTTGCCACAGCACTATCAACAAAGTATGAGCTACAATTTCTATGAGTGAGATAGGAATGCAAGGTAAAAAAGAGAAAAAGTGATTAAGAGGTGTTTGGAGGAAGAGAAGGTGGTTTATATCTGTTTTATAACTACATTTTATAGCTAAATTTGTCAAGTTGCCACATTTACCTCCCTGTCCACCCTCAATGAGAACTGATTGGTCAAGGTGGAATGAGGACCATTGTGTTTTTTTTTTTTTTTTTTTTTTTAGCAGAAAAAAGAATGTGTAGCACCTAGTAGCGCGCACACACACACACACACACATTTTAAGAGGCTGGAGAGGACAGTAATACTTAGATTGAGGACTGGGAATAAGTTGCAGCAGGAGAGTAAGTCGACTTTAAAACAAGAATAGGTTCAATTCCCAGCCAGGACAACATAGCCAGGTTGCAAGCCAGGTCTCCAGCCAGATCCATAGCTGGAGGCAGGTGAAAGGCAACCATACATTGATATTTCTCTTCCTCTCTGCCTCTCTCCCTTCCTCTCTCTCTGGAAATAATAAATAAAATCTTCAACAAATTTTTTGAAAAAGTGTAAGAGTAGGAAAAGGACCTTGGTTAATTAAATGAATAAGTGAAGGGAGAAGTAAAAATATGAGATTTGGGATACACTATTTACTTAAAATGCACTAATTGTGAAAAGGACATATTAGGGATTAATAGTTAATGTAGCTCTTGGTGTAACTCAGGTGCTTGAGATGAGCAGCAATCCATTTTCTGAGTCTGTCTCTTTTCCCTGATCAAGTCTCTACAGTCTAAAGTCAGGCTACAGGGCCTTGGAGTGGCAGGGCCCATCATTGTCACAGTCAAAGCTGGTTCTGAGTCACACACCTCATGGTGGACTAAGCCTTACGTAGCCTCGCTGGATTTTCACACTGCCATGTTTTGGGGTCCTCCCTTCATGCGCTGGTTCTGTGGGAAGCACTGCAGTAAGTTGTTTGTGCAGGTGATGGCTAGCCCTACCCCACCAGCTCCTCAAAGGGGTTTCATAGTCCATGATGGGTGCTTTGTCCTGTGGGGAGCGCCGCAGTGGCATGTTTGTGCAGGTGATGGATAGCCCACCCCGATTGCTCCTCAAGGATGTTTATGTGGTCTGGGATGGGTACCACTGGTTGTGCCAGTGGCAAGTTCTCTCAGTTTTGGGCTGCAGTTTCCATGGGAGCCTGAGTGACGATGTCGGTAGGTGGGATTGGTCCTACCTTCTCACTTGGCTCCGAGCTGCCCTCTCCCTGGGTGGTGTGGTGGTGGCATAGTTTTCCACTTTCATGACACCCTGGCCGCCCTGGCTACTGCTGGCACGAGGATCTCTCCTCCTCCACTTCTGTGCATGGGAGGCACTTCCACTCTTTGTCTCTGGAGCACAGCTTTCACACAGGCCCTCGCCTGCAGGAGTTCAATTCCTCAATCCCCCAGGAATTTTCACTCACTTTCCACACTTTACTGCTCAAATTTCTAGTCACTGGGGAGCCTGAAGCTATCTTTAGTTAGAGCTGCCTCTGTGGGCAGAGCTGCTACTGCCCAGAGCTCACCTTGGCTTGCCATCTGCCTGGTTCAGAACTGTCTCACCCAATTTCTTGTAGACCCCTGAAGCCTCTGGGTTATTCACCCCTGAATCCAGATGCTTACTGCTCTATTTTGCTGGGACTTTCAGCTGTTTCATGCTCCCTACCCTATCCTCCAGCTGCTCTCATGTGCATTTATTTCTGATTTCCTCTTTTTACTTTTGTTTTAAATTATTTTCTCTATCCTGCTATGACTTATTTCAAATCCCCACTCTAATTAGTTCTCTCCCCTATAGTCTCTCAAATCCATTTTTTCTCATTATTCACCACACATTGTTTTTCTGTTCATAAAATACACTTGTTCTCTCTCCACCATGACCAATTAGTGCTCATTGAGTGTGGATAGTGAGGTAGCTGTGGCATCTTTGCAAACTTATTGATAGATATTCACTTTTCTGGCATTTCAAATCTCAAATCTTAGCATCCCCTTCTTCAACTCCAGTCTTTTCCTTCTTTCATTTCCAATTTGAGATTTTCCCTGTCCTCTCCTGTACCTAACTCCTCACTCTTAGTATTCCTCCTCCCTATATCACCTCAAAATCAATTCCCTTTCCTTCAGACATCTCTTAAACTTCTCTTTTTCTCTTTTTTACCTTGCACTCCCATCCCACCTAGAGTAATTATAGCTTATACATTGTTGATAGTGCTGTGGTGAAACTTATTCACTAATTTGGTTCCTATTTTTCTTTGTTCTAATTCAACTCTTTTATGACTTTTATGTATGTGTATTTGTTCTCCCACACAGAAAAGCATATATATATATATATGCTTTTACACACACACACACACACATATATAATTTCTGTTTAGGCTTAATACTGTATACTTGTCCTTTCTTGCTTCATTCTGATTCTCCCCCACCCCATTTCTATATAAGATGTAAAATTTCTTTTCTTTCTCTGATCACCTTGCCACTTGTTGCCACTATCATTTCTATTTCATCTGACCTCCCAAAAACTCATTTATAATCCAATTAGTCAACTCATTTGTTTTTCCTCTCATATAATAGTCTTAGTCTTTTTACATCCTTATTAATAGTGGCTCATTTTCGGCTAACAGTGTGATTGAGATTGGAAATTATCTTTGAGGGTATTTTGCCTGGCTCATTTGTAGTTAAAAGTATGATTGAGGGTGAAGGATATCTTTGAAAGTATGGTTATTTTGCAAGTCCAAGAAACACAGAGGGTCCTAATAAAGATTAACCCAAAGAGGGCCATACCAAGATACATTATAATTAAAATATTCAAATTCAAAGACAAAGAGAATTCTAAAGGTAGCAAGAAACAGCTAATAACATAGAAGGGAGCTCAGATAAAGCTATCATGTAATAGCCAGAAGGGCAAAAAAATATTTTAAGCAATGGAAAGTAACAAAACTCTACCCAGAATAACTCACATTTAAAATATAAGGTGAAATAAGGAGTTTCCAAGACAAAAGAGAGCTAAAAGAATACATCTCCATCAAACTAGCATTGCAAGAGATGCTAAAAGGACTGCTAAAACAAGAGGAAGTAAAAAAGAGAGAGAGGGAGAGAGAGAGAGAGAGAGAGAGGATTACAGGTACAAAAGGGAAATATCAAAATGAGTAAATACCTATCAATAATAACCTTAAATGCAAGTGGATTAAATGCTCCAATGAAAAACAAAAGGTAGCTGAATGGATAAGAAAACAGAACTCACAGATATGCTATCTACATGAGACCCACCTCAGAAGAAAAGATCTACACAGGCTGGAAAAAAATATTTCAAGTAAATGAACACACAAAAAGGTGGGAGTAGCAATACTTGTATCAGCCAAAATAGATTTCACAACAAAGGCCAAAATAAAGATAAAGCAGGACATTTCATAATATTTAATGGAACCATCTGCCAAGAAGGCATAACCCTTGTAGACATCTATGCACCTGATATAGGATCACCCAAATATATAAGAAAAATATTGGAGGACTTCAGGAAGGATATCAACAGCAACACTCTCATAGTAGGAAATTTCTAACACCTCATTTTCAATAATGAACAGATCTCCGAGGAAAGAAACACCAAGGATATTGCGGCATTGAACAACACTCTAGATTAAATGGACTTAACTAATATAAATATAATTTTTCACCCCAAGGAAGCAAAATAAAATTTATTTTCAAATGCACATGAAATATTTCCAAACATAGACCACATGGGAGGACACAAGACAAGCCTCCACAATTTCAAGAAAAGTGAAATTATATCAAGCATCTTCTCAGATCACAACAGTTTGAAACTAGAAACGAACCTCAAAAAAAGTCATTCAAAGTCATGGAGACTGAATACCATACTATTAAATGATGATTGGGTAAACAATGAGATCAAGGAAGAAATAAAAATATTTCTGGAAACAAATGAACACAAAATAGCCCAAAACTTATGGGACATAGCAAAGGTCATCATGAGAGGGAAGTTCATAGCAGTACAGGCCTGCCTACAAAGGATAAAAGCATCTCAAATAAACAAACTAATCATAAAGTTACAAGAACTACAGGAACAACAACAATAACAAAAAAGTCCAGAGCAAGTAGAAGGAAGAAAATAATCAAGATCAGAGCAGAATTAAACAACATAGAGACTAAAAGAAAAATTTTTTAATCAATAAAGCCAAGAGCTGGTTCTTAGAAAACATAAGCAAAATTGACAGGCCTTTAACCAGACTAATGAAGAAAAAAACAGAAAGGACCCAAATAAACAGTCAGAAACAACAGAAATGAAACTCACAACTGATACACAGAAATACAAAGGATTGTAAGAAATTATTATGAACAGCTATATGACAAAAAATTTGACAACCTGAGTAAAGTGGACAAATTTCTGGGAACATCTAATCTTCCAAACAGAAACAAAAAGAAGCAGAAAGCCCAAATAGACTGATAACAATAATTGAAATTGAAGCAGTAATAATAATAATAATAATAATAATAATAATAAAAACTCCTGACATGATAAAGCCCTGGAACAGATGGCCACACAGGCAATTTTTCCAAACATTTGGGGAAGAAGTAACTCCTATCCTCAATCTATTCCCAAAAATCCAAGAAGTGGGAAGACTCCCAAATTCTAGGAGGCCAGTATTATTGTAATCCCACAACCAGGTCAAGACACAACAACAACAACAACAAAAAGCTACAGGCCAATATTGCTGATGAACATAGATGCAAAAATTCTCAGCAAAATACTGGCAAACCAGATCCAGCAATACATTAAAAAGATCATTCGATTCCCCAGCCAGGGCACATAACCAGGTTGCAAACCAGTTCTCCAGTCAGGTCTGTGGCTGGAGGCAGGTGAAATGGAACCATACATTGATGTATTCCCTCTCTGCCTCTCTCCCTTCCCCTCTTTCTAAAAATAATGAAATAAAATCTTAATAAAATATAATATATTAAAAAAAAAAAAGATCATACACCATGATCAAGTAAGATTCATCCCAGGGATATAAGGATGGTATAATTTTTGCAAATCAATAAACATGATACACTACACAAACAAAATGAAAAAAAAATCTATAGATGCTGAAAAATCATTTGATAAAGTACCATACCCATTTATAATAAAAATATTCAGCAAAGTATGAATAAAGAGGACATATCTCAATATAATAAAGGCCATATATGAGAAGCCTGCAACAAACATCACACTCAATGGGAAAAAACTAAAAGCCTTCCCTTCTATTCAACATAGTTTTTGAAGTTCTAGCCACAGCAATCAGACAAGAAAAAAATAATCAAAGTCACCCAAAATGGAAATAAGGAAATAAAAGTGTCATTTTTTGCAGATTACATGATAGTGTACATAGAAAATCCTATAGACTCCACCAAAAAAACTACTAAACCGAATAAGTGAATTTGCCAAAATGGTTGGATACAAAGTCAATATCCAGAAATTGAAAGCATTTTTGTACACCAATAATAAAACATCATGGATAGAAACTAGAAAAAATCCTATTTACTATAACAACAAGAAGAATAAAATACCTAGGAATTAACTTAACCAAGGAGTTAAGAGACCTGTGCATGAAAAACTACAGAAGACTGAAGAAAGAAATTAAAGAAGATACAAATAAATGAAAGCATATACCACATTCATGGGTGAGAAGAATCGACATCATTAAAATGTCAACACTACCCAAAACAATCTGTAGATTCAACACAATCCTTATTAAAATACCAATGACATATTTCACAGATCTAGAACAAATACTTTAAAATTTATATGGAGCAAAAAATGACCCAGAATACCCTCAACAACCTTAAGAAAGAAGAACAAAATAGAAGAAAACTCTTTACTGAGTATCAAACTATATTACAAAGTCATGGTAATCAAAACAGTCTGATACTAGCATAAAAATATACTTTTACAGGGTACATGTGATCAATTGGCAATAACTTTATCTACTTATTTCGCATGCTTCTTATTAATTGTGAAAAACTATGTTTCTAATGTTATGATTTAACATCATTGTTTCAGATATAAAGTATTACATTCTGAGAGCAACTGTCATGTCAAAGGAATGTGATGTTACAGCAACCATAATTTCTGGACTGTGTGCAGGGCAAACTGCTAAGAAAATTGTATACTTTGATTAAAATCCCTTTACATGCAGTTTACAATGTGAAGAAGGTGTATGATGCTGATCCTGATGTTGCCACAACAATGAAAATACATAAGGTACGCAAGGATCGCACAAGTCCAGATATGGCAGACAGAATCCAGGACATCATCCATGAAGATCCAGGATGTTTACCTTGATGTTTTGAAAGGTGTACCATTGATGAAGCAAGTCACAAATGGATGTCATTTTATCTTTCAACATGATGGTGCACCAGCACATAATGCCAAAAAGGTGCAAGAATGTCTCAGTGTCAATGTTCCTGAATTCTGGTCAAAGGACATCTGGCCACCAGATTGACCTAGGTCACCAGATGCAAATCCTTTAGGCTATTATGTATGCAGCATTTGTGAGAGAGA
This sequence comes from Noctilio leporinus, assembly GCA_004026585.1. Taxonomy (NCBI): domain Eukaryota; kingdom Metazoa; phylum Chordata; class Mammalia; order Chiroptera; family Noctilionidae; genus Noctilio; species Noctilio leporinus. Next base: position 39,000 of record PVIW01008759.1, on the reverse strand, counting down.
AGATAATAAATAGCCTCATTCCAATTAAGAGGATGTTAAAGCTAAGATTGAAAAATTATGATGTCCATGGATAAACAAAAATTAATGAAAGGGTGCTTAAGATTCCAAAGTTGAATTGGGTCTATTATTGCAGCAAATGGAGACATTTTTTAACAATTAAAAAATAATGACTATGTTTATGTATTTACATATAAGAATAAATTTATTTTACTTTTGTCGTATGTTGTTTATTTTACTAAAATTTTGCCAATTGATTGCATGTACCCTGTATATCAGTGAGACAGAATAGAGAACCCAGAAATAAACCCAGGACTTTATGGTCACCTGATATTCAACAAAGGGGAAAGGAGGGTAAAATGGAGTGAAAATAGCCTCTTCAAACAGTGGTGTTGGGAGAACTGGAGACGGACATAAAAAATATAAATGAAGCAAGACCACCAACTTACACTGTACATTGTAATAAACTCAGGGTGGATAAAAGGCTTAAATATAGCCGTGCCACCATAAAAATCCTAGAAGAAAACATAGAAAGTAAAATGTTAGATATACTATGCAGCAATATTTTCACCAATATTTATCCTAGGGCAAGGGAAATAAAGGAACAAATAAACAAATGGGGCTACATCAAAATAAAAAAGATTCTGCTCAGCTAAAGAAATCACCAGCAAAATGAAAAGGAAAATATCCATATGGGAAAACATATTTGCCAATGATACCTCAGACAAGGGTTCTATCTCCAAAATATATAAAGATGTTACATGATTCAACACCTAGAAAAGAGAAAATGCAATTAAAAAATGAGCAAAGGACCCGAACAGACACTTCTCTGACAAAGGGTCCATAGGCATATGAAAGAATGCTCAACATCACCAGCCATCAGAGAGATGCAAATTAAAACCACAATGAGATACCACCTCACACCTGTCAGAAAGGTGATCATTAACAAATCGACAAACAACAAATGCTGGTGAAAATGTAAAGAAAATGGAACTCTGGTGCATTGTTGGTGGGAATACAGACTGGTACAGCCACTATGGAAAACAGTATGGCACTTCCTCAAAAAACTAAAAATGGAACTACCTTTTGATCCAGTGGTTTCACTACTGGAATTATACCCAAAGAACCCTGAAACACCAATTCAGGTATCCCTATGTTCATAGAAGCACTATTTACAATAGTTAAGTGCTGGAAACAGCTTAAGTGCCCATCAGTGGATGATTAGATCAAAACACTTTGGTACATTTACACAATGGAATACTATACAGCAGAAAGAAAGAAGGAACTTGTACCCTATGCAACAACATGGATGGAACTGGAGAGTATTATGCTTATTGAAATAAGCCAGTCAGTGAAGGACAAATACCATATGATCTCACCCATTACAGGAAAATAATGAACAAAACTAACAACAAGCAAAACAGAACCAAATATATGAATACAGTGAATAGACCTTCAGTGGTCAGAGAGAAGGGGATTGTGGGGAAAGGGGAGGCAGAGGCAAGTAAGGGGAGCAGTTTAGACAAGAACCTAGTATAAAGAAACCATGGACATGGACAACAGGTGGGATTCACTTTGGGGGAAATGGGTGGGTGGGAAGGGGGACAGAGGGGAGCAAAAAGGGGATGGATGTAATACAACAACAATAAAATTTTTAAAAAATGTTTGGTAAAATTCACCTGTGTAGCCATCTGGTCTGGGGCTCTTGTGGACTGGGAGATTTTGGATTACTTCTTTAATTCACTAGTTGTTATTGGACTATTCAGGCTTTCTGCTTCTTCTAGGTTAAGTTTTGGTAGATTATACATTTCCAGAAATGTGTCCATTTCATCCAGATTGTCTTATTTTTTGTCACATAGTTGTTTGTAGTAATTTCTTACAATCTTTTGTATTTCTGAGGTATCAGTTGTGATTTCTCCTCTGTCAGTTCTGATTCTGTGTATTTGGGTCCTCTCTTTCTTTTTCTTGATGAGTCTGGATAAAGGCTTGTCAATTTTGTTTATTTTTTCAAAGAACTAGCTCCTGGACTTGTTGATTCTTCGAATTGTAGTTTGAATCTCTGAATTATTTAGTTATACTCTGATCTTTATGATTTCCTTCCTTCTACTTACTCTGGACTTTGTTTGTTGTTGCTCCTCTAGTTCTTGCAGCTTTATGGTTAGGTTGTTTTTATAAACTTCTTGTGACCTTTTTAGGAAGGCCTGCATTGCTATAAATTTCCCTCTGAGCAATGCCTTTGCTGTATCCCATAGTTTTTGTGCTGTTGTGTGTTCATTGTCATTTGTTTCCAGGAAATTTTTTATTTCATCTTTGATCTCATTGTTAACCCATTCATTGCTTAAAAGCATGTTATTAAGTCTCCATGAGTTAGGGAATTTTTGTTTTTTCCCCTTGAGATTGGTTTCTAGTTTCAAGCCATTGTGATCTGAGAAGATGCTTTGTATGATTTCAATTGTCCTGTATTTGTGGAGGCTTGTCTTGTGACATACCATGTGGTCTATCTTAGAGAATGATCCATGTGCATTTGAAAAGAATGTGTATATTTGTTTCTTTGGACATCAGTTAGGTCCATTTCCTCTAGAGTGTTGTTCAATGCCACAACATCTTTGGTGATTTTTTGCTTGGAAGATCTGTCCATTGTTGATAGTGGGGTATTAAAATCCCCTACTATTAGTATGTTGCTGTCTATATCTTTCTTAAAGTCCTCCAAGATTTTCCTTATATATTTCAGAGCTCCTACGTTGGGTGCGTATGTTTACCAGAGTTATTTCTTCTTGATGGATTGTTCTCTTAAGTATTATATAATGTCCTTCTTTATCCCTTTTTATGACCTTCATTATAAAATCTATATTGTCCGAAATCAGTATTACTACCCCAGCTTTTTTTTTTTCATGTCCATTTGCTTGATATATATTTTTCCATCCCTTCACTCTCAATCTGTGTCGATCTTTTGTTCTAAGGTGGGTCTCTTGAAGACAGCATATATGTGGGTCATGTTTTGTTATCCATTTGGCTGTCCTGTGTCTTTTGATTGGTGCATTTAATCCATTTACATTTAAGGTTATTATCGACTGATACTTCTTCATTGCCATTTTCTCCTTTTGTGTCTGTATTCCTCTTTGGCTTTCTGTGTTTCTTCATTTTATTTATTTATTTATTTTTAAAGCAGACTATTTAGCATTTCTTGCAATGCTGGTTTGGTAGAGATGTATTCTTTTAGTCTTTTTTTTTTTTTTTTGTCTGGGAAACTCCTTATTTCTCCTTCTGTCTTGAATGAGAGCCTTGCTGGGTAGAGTATTCTTGGTTGCAGGCCTTTGTTTACCATTACTTGAAATACTTTTTGCCATTCCCTTCTGGCTTGAATTGTTTCTGTTGAATAATCATTTGATATCCTTATTGGAGCCCCTTTGTTTGTTATTTGTCATTTCTCTCTTGATGCTTTTAGGATTCTCTGTTTGTCTTTGAAATTAGCCATTTTAATAATAATGTGCCTTGGTGTTGGTCTGTTTGGGTTGATCTTCACTGGGACCCACTGTGCTTCCTGAACTTGAGTAATGTTTTCACTCATCATATTAGGGAAATTTTCTATCATGACTTTTTTGAACATGTTCTCCATTCCTTCTTTCTCTTCTCCTTCTGGTATCCCTGTGATACGGATGTTATTAGGTTTCATGTTGTCCTGCAGCTCTCTTAAACCCTCTTCAACCTTGTTCAGCCTTTTTTTATTCTCTTGTACTGTCTTGGAGTATTTGTCTACATTATCCTCCCACTCGCTGATCCAGTCCTCTGCTTCCTCTAGCCTACTGTTGATTCCTTCTACTGTATTCTTCAATTCAGAACTTGTATTCTTCATTTCCTCCTGGCACTTATTGATAGTTCCTATGTCCTTTTTGATGCTGTTGTAGCTCTCAGTAAGTTCCTTGTAACTTCCCTGGAGTTGTTTATAGTTTTCTTTGAGTTGGCTAAGCCCTTTGAGCTTCTCTATCATCATTCTTTTGAATTGTTTATCTGATATTTCGTGTGCCTCTGTTTCACTTTGTGGTCTTTCTGGGGATTCCTCCTTTCCTTTTGGTGATGGACTGATTCTTTTTTCCCCGTTTTGGGTGTCTGTTGTTGCTTGCTTTTTGTTTTGTGTTTTTTGTTTGTTTGTTTGTTTGTTTTTTACTTGGATTAATCTGCTTTGCATCCTTGCCTTAGTTGAGCACCCTTCTGTGATAGGAGATTTGTGGAGTTCAATGTTGCAGTCTCCCAGATTTTCTCCACTTGTTGCTCTTGGTGTGTCCTTTATTTGGGCTATCTGGTTGTATTCTGGATTAGTTGTGTATGTTGCTCCTTTCCTTCCAGTCAAGACTCTCCTTCTATAATTTCTCACAGAAATGAGGAGAGGGAGAATCAGAAAGCCTCAAATATGTGTGACTAGTGTAAGCCTGTGCATATAGTTGCTGCATCTGCTTCCCTCTTAACACTTAGTGGTCCCTGATTGGTCCAGGTGGAGCCAGGACTTGTGGGCTTTTAGCAGGATAAAAAGGAAAAAGAAAAGAAAAAAGAAAAATAAAGATAATAATAATAAGAAAGGGTTTAGATGGCTGTTCACCCTTAATAATCCCTGATTGGTCCAGATGGAGCCAGGACCTGAGGGCTTTTAGCAGAGAGAATTTTTTTTTTTTAATTTTAAAAAGAAAAATAAAAGAAACAAAAGAAAAAAATAAAAAGAAAAAATAATATTAATAAAGAAAGGGTGTAGGTGGCTATTCACCTTTTATGATCTCTGATTGGTCCAGGTGGAGCCAGGACCTGTGGGCTTTAACAGGAAGAAAAGGGGAAAAAAAGGAAGGAAATAAAAGAAAATGGAAGAAAGAAAAGAATAAAGAAAGGGTTTAGGTGGCTTGGGAGGGGAGGAATACTTACATTGAGGACTGGGAATGCACAGTAGCTGGAGAGTGAGTAGTCCTTAAATCAAGAGTAGGGGGAGGGTCTTGGGTATTTAGGTGGATTGAGATGGGTGGGATTAAAATATGTGAGAAGTTATTTTTGAAAAGGACATGGTAGGGATTAATAGTTCATGTAGCTCTCGGTATAACTCAGGTGCTTGAGATTAGCAGCAATCCATTTCCTGAGGCTGCCTCTTTTTCTTGGTCAGGTCTCTGCAGTCTACAGTCTAGCTTGGTCTTGGAATGGCAGGGCCTCTGATTGTCACAGTCAGGGCTGATTCTGAGTGTCAGCCCCCAGGTAGGCTGGGCCTTCAGTAGCCTAGCTGTGTTTTAGGGCTGCCAGTGTTCTGGGGCCTACAGGGTGTCCCCTCCAACTCCTGGCAGAGGTTCCTGCCTGTGATGGGCACCTGACACCCCTGCAGGGCAGCCTGCAACCTCGCTGGTTCCTGTGATGACTGGTCCTGCCCCCGCAGCTCCCGGAGGGGGCAGCCCCCGTCTGCCAACAATGCCCAGGGTCTGCCAACACTGCCCAATTCCCCCGAGTGAGGGCCAATCCTCCAAGCAGACCAGCTTTCCAAGGAGTCCTTTACACCACCTCTGCGATGCACCCCTCCCAGCATGTCTGCAGTGTGGCCTTTGTCACCCGCAATGGGCGGGTCATTTACCCCAGCTACAAGTTCCTGGATTGCAGGTTGGAGTTTCCCTGGGAGTCTGGGTGCCTGTGTGGGTGTGCAGGGCTGGGCCTTCCCTCTCACAGGGGCTTCAAGCTGCTGTTTCCCCAGTGGCCCAGCAGCACCGTTTTCGGCTCTTTGGCCACCCCAGCCAGTGCACTCCCCTGCTCCCTGCTCCTGCTCCCCGCAGGACTCTTCTCCTCCACCTCTGGCCCAGTGAGGAGCTTCCTCTCCCTGTTGCTGGAGCAAGGCTCTCACACAGTCCCTCCCCTGCAGGAGTTCAATTTCTCGTTCCCTCTGGAGTTTGCCCTTGCTGCCCACACTTCACTGTTCAAATTCCTAGTTGCCAGGGAGCCTGGATCTGGCTTCAGTTAAAGACGCCCCTCTGGGTAGAGCCGCCCCTGCCCAGAGCCCACCTTGGCCAGCTGGCTGGTTTGGAACTGTCTCCCCTGCTCTCCTGTAGGTCTCTGCTGCCTCTAGGCTGTGCTCCCCTGAGTCCAGATGCTGACTGCTCCAATTCTTAGGGATCTGAAGACGTCTTGTGCTCCCTATCCTATCCTCCAGCTGCTCTGGTACTCGAGAACACCATCAGCACTGCTCTCTACTCTGTCGCCATCTTTGATTCTCTGGATCCTACTTTTTATAAAGAAAAAAGTGATATAAAATGTTTTGTACATTCATGAGATGAAAGGAAATTTCAACCTTTACTGTATTTTTATTTTTTACTAATTTATTGTTGTATTACAGTTGTCCCATTTTCATCCATTGCTCTCCCCTGCCCCAACCACCCCATCCTCTCTCCCACAGTCAATCCCCACCTTTTCCATGTCCATGGGTCATTTATACTTTTTCCTTTACTAAACTTCTTCTTTCCTTCTTTCTGCCCCTCCACCACCCACTCTGGTCAGTCAGTCTGTTTCTTGTTTCCATGTCTCTGGTTCTATTTTGCTCATTTTTTTGTTTTGTTCATTAGTGTCCTGGATTACATGAGATCATATGGTATTTGTCTTTTGTTCTCTGGCTTATTTCACTAAGCATAGTACTCTCCAGTTCCATCCATGCTATCATAAAAACAGCCACTATGGCAAATAGTATGAAATTTTCTAAAAAAAAAACTAAAAATGGAACTCTCACTGGGCTTTTAACGATAATAAGTAAATTATTTCTAGATGTGGTTATGTTTTTAAGTCTTTTATAAAGACCAACATACTCTTATAAATATAAATACATAATAAAATTTTTATTCATAAAATTGAAAAATATGTACTTAGGCAAATTGTTATCAATAACAAGTTGTAGAGTCTTAGCTGACCTGGCACATTCCTGCTCAAGTCTAAATCATGTTCAGATGCAACTCTCTCTGATCCAGGAAAAGGGTAAATTGGAACTGTGAAAGGCATTCAGGTGACCCATCATGAGAGACAAGGTTTAGAGTCCCTTTCCCATCTCAGAGCTCATCAAGAGGCAACCAGACTGTCAACCCCAATGTTTCGCACATGATTCCCTGCCCATCACTTGGGTCCCACCAACTTCAACTGTGCTTACAATTCTAATCAACAGGGGTTGGCTTTCTCAGCCAAATCAACTGGGTTATAGGAGAATGGCTATGCTGGATGTAAGGAGACAGACTGAAGTCAGCTAGAGATGGATTTCCAAAAAGGGAAAGAAAAATCAGGCTACCCCCATCCCCACCTTTAGCTTCAGTACACAGGCCCACCTGGCTTCCCTAGGGACCTCTGTGGTGGAGAAAGGAAGAGTCAGTCCCACGCTCACTGGGAAAGAGCTGCTGGATGAGAGGAAAGCCACTGCCAAGCCCACCCAGGAGAATGCTGACAATTCAGGTGAAGCCCACAGTCACAATCAGGACAATGATGTGGAAGGGGCCTAGAGGCAGGACAGGCAAGGAAAAGCCACCTCAGATTCCAGTGATCTCCCAAAAGACTGTAAGACCAGATCTTAACTACTTGAGAAGAAGTGACTGGAGGAAATGAAGGTGGAGACCTGTTGCCATCCACCAGGTGGGAGATGGGGACTTGAACTCCTGGCAGGTGAAAAGAGAAAAGTGAGATCCAACTCCAAGGCTCTCAGCTTGGTTCTACCTGGCACATGCAGTGGGGCCTTCCAGAACTCACTAATGAAGAGGGCTCCAGTGCTCCCCCAGGAGCCCTCTAACTTCCTGCCTCTGAGGCTGCCAATATTTGTGTTCCACCCATTATGTCCTCTTTTTCTCCTGGTGTGACAAAGGAGGAGGTCCCTACTCCTTTTGAAGGCCAGCCCCTTCACCTCCTATGACTTGGACCCTGAACTCTCCTCCCTGCTCAGATTTCTTGTAAGAGTAATCATTCCATCTTTGTCTTTCTCTTCTATTTTCAACATTTCTCCTCACAAGAAAGCACAGGAGGAAAAGTTCTCCTTCAGAATCATATCCCATATAGCTACTGATCTCTCTCTTCTTTCTCTTCTGTTCCCCAAGAGCTCCTTCAAGTCAGCCACACTGGCTCTTTCCATAGTCTCACCTCCCATTCTCTCACATTCTACTCTAATCAGATATTGCCTCCATAACCACACCATACCAACTTATTTCCAAGGTCACCTATGACATTCTTGGTGTCATCTCCCCAGGTCACTTGTCAGCCCTGATTTTTCTTGACCTCTCAGTTGACTGCCCAGACCCTTCTGCTGAAAACACTTCTCCACTGGCTTCCAGGACTCTCTCTCTGTGGACATTCCCCATTCTCCTTGCTTAGATTGTTCTCCTCTACCCTCCCATGGAAAATTAGACTTTCTCAGGCTTCTTCCCTAGGCTACTTTCTCATCTCCTTCTATACATTCTCTATGGATCATCTTATCCATTCCCATCACCAGTTACAACCTATATGCCAATGACTCCGAAATGTATTTCTATAGCCCAGTCCTTTTTCTTGAGCCAAGTCTATATATCCAACTGCCGCTTTACCACTTCTATTTGGATATTCCATAGGTGTCTCAAACTACATATTCAACTAGAACTTTTTGCTATTCTCTCAAAAATAAGTGAATAAATATCATTATTCCAGTATTTTGTATCTCAGCAAATGATTCTGCCATCCATCTAGTCAACCAAGTCTAAACAACTATGGGAAATCCCTGATATCCTACATCCAATCCAGTGTCAAGTCCTGTTGTATTTTAGTTCCTAAAAGTCTCTCAAACTTAACCACTTTTTCCCATCTCCACAATTTCCCATTTCCAATCTAAGAAACCATCACTTTTTCCAAGGTGATTTTAGTAGTTCCCAGACTGCTCTCCCTGTTCTCTTTCTTAGCACCTTTATATATTAGTCTAAAAACTAGGGACAGAAAATATCTATATAAAATGTAAATCTGATTCACACTCTCCACATCACCACACACACCAGTACTGCTTAAAACACTTCAGTGGTTCCCCATTGCTCTTAAAATAAACTCCAATATCCAAAATCTTTAGCATGGTTTATAAACTTTGCAATATTTGTCTCATATATCCCATGATGGTCTCACTTTTTTTTGGCACCCTTCCTTGGTTTTCACTTTCTTTTAATTATTTTATAAATACAGAAACTCATGACTCTGGGATTCTTCACATGTTATTTCCATTGTTTTGAATGTCTTTCTGTTTCACTTACAATTTGCTTACCTCACATTTATTCATTCTTTAGCTTACACGATAAACAATCCCATCCATAGATCATCTTGCTGATTGTTCAACTCAAAGTCAGGTGTATATGTTGTCATAGTTTTCTGTATTTTTAAAAATAAATACTAGTAAGGCTGCTTCTATGTGATTATTTAATGACTATCTCTTCTCACTATATTGGAAATCTCTACAATGATAAAGACCATATCTGTCATTTGCTCATAATGAAAAGTTCAATGTCTTATATGAGGAGGGGGAAAATGGAATTTATCTATTAAAAATAGTATATTCTTACATGTTTAAACTTCAGTCTCCTTCAAAGTACTCTCCATTTGATGCAATACACCTATTTAGATATTTGTCTATGCTCAAAACAGTTTTTCAATTCATTGACTCTGATGCCTTTTAGTGCTTTGCTGTCTTTTGTTTCACCTCTTCCACACTGGCAAAACATTTCCCTTTGAGGACTTTTTTTCATCTGGGGAAACAAAGAAAAGTTTACTCAGGGCAAGATTTCATGAATAGGGAATGTAGGGTATGGGGTCATGCTGTTTTTGGTCAAAAACTGCAAAAACACTCAGCACAGTGTAGGCAGGCATGCTCATAAATCAACCATCATGAAATGGGCAAACATGTTGAAAGAGACTTCAAAAAAATTCACTGAGGCTGAAAGCAGCATCCCACAATAATGCCAGCTACAACACTGATACAGATGTATTCCTAAAGCATTCACCTGGTGGGGAAAGCCTGTAATACAAGGGGCCCACCCTCTGAAATAGAACCAAAGGTACTAACACAAGGAACAGACTGACAGTAACTAGAGGGAAGGGTGGAGGGGGAGAAAGGGGAAAAGAAAGGGAAGAGTTTAGTCAAGGAATTAGCATAAGTGACCCATGGACACAGACAACATGTGGAGATTGACTGTGAGAGAGGGGATGGGTTGGGTGGTGCAGGAGAGAACAATGGGGGAAAATGAGACAACTGTAATACAACAATAATAAATTAATTTTTAAAGGGGACAGAGGGTAGTAAAAAGAGTATGGATATAATACAACAACAATACAAATAAATTTTAAAAAATAATAAATTTATTTTTTAAAATATGTTTTCAAAATTGAACTTTGCTAAGAAAATAAAGGAAAAACACATAGTAAAAAGTGGGATTGTAGATTACAAGTTTCTCATGTACATTTAAGTAAAATCTAGCCTAGACAAACTTGACTTGCACGGTTTGCAAGGCATTGCAATTTCTTATTTCTCTCCCATAATCCAATGAAGTATTCAAAAACATCATCCAAATGCAACTCTTGAAAGTATAGTTATTTATTCTTTGCCACTTTTAGTCCCTTTTACACTTCAATGGAAAGGGCTGATTTGGGAACTCTGGCAAATAGACACAGACTATTAATTTGCTAAGGGTTTTCTTCAGCCAGAAACATAAGACATTCAAATTAGATACTTTACAGATTAAAATAACAGAATCGGAAGTAAATAGGCCAGCATCTTACCCAGCGTGTTTTTTCCTATCCCTTCTGAAGGGTACTAGAGTCATTCTACTACAGTCATCAAAGTCTTTTTTTCCTGAAATAAGATTATAGGAACAGTCTCCTAACTGCGTTTCAGGAGGTTAGGGACAGAATGGTAGTCTTCTAAATGCAGAGCACAAATAATAAAAGGAGAAAAAAATACACTCAGGTAAGTCCCTTTTGACAACAAACCCATTCAGTCTATATGTAATAGTCCATTAGAGTCTTTGGTGATCATCACATTTCAACCAAGGCCATCTCATTCAGTTTGACAGTGTTAATATACCCCAGGAAATATCATTTTCTTATTCAAAAAGCCTACATTGATGGTTCAATTCCCAGCCAGGGCAACATGACTAGGTTGCAAACCAGGTCTGCAGCTGAAGGCAGGCGAAAGGCAACCATACATTGATGTTTCTCTCCCTCTCTTCCTCTCTCCCTTTCTCTCTCTGAAAAATAATAAATAAAATATTTTTTAAAAAGCCTACAGGTTTAAGGTTTTCCATACAAACTAGATCTCGTGTATTGTCTTTGTGGTGGAGTTTTCCAATGTTACTGGAGTGTCCAGTACCAAATAGTCACTCAGTAGGCATTTCAGTATGTTAATGGGAGTAATAAAAGTGTTCTATCAGGAGAGCCACAAGGTCTTGGCCTGGAAAACCTTTTTGCTCTTATAAGGCATTTCTTAGAATGATTCTCCAGGAACACAATGGAGCCCATAGAGGTTGCATGTGTTTTCTAGGTTTGTAGTTCTATTTTCTGATAAGTATCTTAGGGGCCACAATATAATGCCCCCATTTTTTTTTTTTTTTTTGTCTGAGTTTGGAACCAACTGAAAGATAAAGGAGTTATGCACATGGGGATAAAAACATCAACTTTATTACTGATCAAGATAATTTGGATAACGTGGCTTTCATAACATTGCACCAAATAATTAGTCAGACTTATCCATTCATAGATGATACTATGCAACACAGGTATGCTTATGTGAAAATCTGTCCCTGTAAAACTCAAGGAACAAAGAACTAGACAGGACCTCATGCTTCATTGTAGTCTACTAGAAATCAAGGGAACAAAAGGAGGAAGAGGCCCAGTTACACATGCTCAGTTCATTCTCCCAAACTTATCAGTCAGGTGAGTCATCAGAATTAGTAGATGAGCGAACAGACAGATAACAGGAGAGTGTAGGGAAAATATTCTTTTCCTGGAAAGCAGAGGAGAGTGGAAAAGTTGGTCTCCACCTCCCAGAACATCTTTTCACCTGCAACATTTAACATTCTAAAAGTCTCTATCTACAGGTAGAGCAATAAGATATTTTCAAATCTTACATCAGTATTTTTATTGATGAATATTTATTTTAACTTGATGATACTGGGAACTTTATGATACCCTTGCAAATAAATCTAATTTGGTAGTGTTTATCACTCTAAGTATGTTGTGAGAGATGCAACTATACAATTCTATGATTCAATTATCATCTATAATCACTGATATAAATTGGCTAAAATACAACTAGAAACATACAGGATGCAAGGAAAAATAGGAAGAACATGAAAAGAGCTTTTAGATGTTTATAGGAACATAGGTAACATAAAATGATGAGCATCTATGGCTACAGAAATTTCATATGCTAATATACCCTTAGAATTACAGAATCTGTAAAAGATCTTAGGCCCCATTTGCCCCAAACTCATTTGACACTAAGGTCCATAGAGGGTAAGCAACTTGTCAAAATCAAAAAGCCTATGTGGTGAGCACAGGGAGGAAAGTGGAATTAAAATTTAGACCTTCTGATTTCCGTTAAAAATATATCACCAAGATTTATCCTTTGAGCACCATTCATATGTTAATTCATGTGGGGAAAATGCTTGGGCAATGTATTATATTAGCATCTGATTTTAGAAAGATTAGAATTACTAAAATACCATTTCCCCCTCCCTCCTTGTCAAAGATATTGACTTTTACATTGGACTTATTAAAACTTTGGAAATTGAGACTTTAAGCCCAATACAAATGATGAAAGAGAGGAAAATAGTGCACTCAATAGGTTCAAGTCTTCTGACCAGGTGAATTATATTCATTCTAAGAAAAGTTATAAATGAGATCCTTCTTGGTGATATTCAAGACTTATGGAGTATGGGAGAGAAAGTCTAAAAGTGGCATAACAGCATCAATAACTAGGGAAAATACAAATCTAAACCACATTAAAATATCACCTCACACCTGTTAGAGTGGCTATTATCAAAAAAATAACCATATGCAAGAACATAGATAAATTTGGAGGATATTATATTAAGTGAAATAAGCCAGTAACAGAAGGAAAAATACTGTGTTTCTACTTACAACTTTAGATTCCACTTTAGGAATCTAAAATAGTGAAACTCATGAAAACAAAAAGTAGAATGGTGGTTGTCAGGGGCTGGGGACAGGGGGAATGGGAGTTGTTCTTCAATGAGCATAGAGTTTATTATTCAGGATGAATAAGTTCTAGAGACCTTCTGTACAACATAGTGCTTATAGTTGGAAATATTGTATTATATGCTTAAAATTTTGTTGAGTGATAGATTTTATGGTGTATGTCCTTACCACATTTTAAAGAAATGGATAAAAGATCCGAACAGACATCTGAACAAGAAGATAGCATATATAGATCATAAATAAGCATACAAAATGGTTGTTCATATCATATGTCATTAGCAATTGGATGTTTAAAACAAAAAAGGAAGACACCAGAACCTACCTATTAGAATAATGAAAATCTAGAAGATCCAAGATGGTGGAGGAGTATGTGGAAGCTACAATAACCTCTTCCCAAAACCAAACTGGACTTACAACTAAATTAAAGAAAAATCATCATTCATAACCAACTAAACAATAGCTGGAGAGAAGCCTTATAAGCACAGATGGAAGAAACTGCTTCACAATATGACTGGTAGGGAGTGTGGAGGTGCAAGAAGGCCGGCTGGGATCCCACAGGTGAAAGCTAAAGTTTTGGAGGGATATTTAAGCAGTTGGAGGTACCTCTTGAGAAGTGTAGGGTCTAAACCCCAAGTTGGGACTCCCCAGCCTAGAGCATCAGAACTGGGAAAGGAACTAAAATAACATCCAGCTGTGAAAAGCTGTGGGGTTTCTGTCCATCACACAGAGACATCACACAGTGCCTTTTAAAAAGTCAATTAACAAAATTCCACTTGCAGTCACTTACCCTGGGCTCCAGCATAGGAAGGGCATAGTGGACTAGAGTTGCATGAGGAAAGTCTGGGATTGGTGGCTCTGGGAAAAGAATTGAAGGATTAGCCACCAGGATTTTTATTCTAAGGCATTCCACATACTGCAGAAGCCATCTTTCTTGGGCAGAGGACTCCTCTCTGAATGGCATAAGCTCAAGAGAAAGCAATAGAGGGATTTCTGCAGGAGCCCTTCTCACTCCACCCTGTAAAGTTTAAGACAGGCTGCTGAATACAGCTGGAGGCTGTTTCATTGATTAAGCCTAACAGTAAAGGCCAATACTGGGAGCTCCAAGACTAGTTGGCCCTCCTCTAGGCATGGTGCTGGTAAAAACTGGCTTTGGTACACAGCCTTGGTACACAGCCTCATTCACACCCAGGCCCAGCAGAGGGAGCCACATCCTGTGGATTACTGATAACCTCCAAACAGATTGACCAGTCACAGGCAGTTTCTGACATTAAGTCTGCACCTCAGCCTTTGCAGATCTAATACATAGAAACATACAAAAAAGTAGCAAAATGGGAAGACAAAGAAACAGATCCCAAATTAAAAAAAAAAAGAGAGAGAGAGAGAGAGAGAATTCTCCAGAAGAACTAAATGAAATGAAGGCAAGCAATTTATCAGATATAGAGCTTAATGATTATAAGGATAGTTAGTACAAAAAAAAAAAAAAAAAAGACATAGAAACCATAGAAAATATCAGTCAGAAATAAAGAATGCAATATCACAAATAAGTAATACACGGTAAGGAATAAACTGTAGGTTAAACTAAGCAGAGGATGAAATCAATGATTCAGAAGACAAAGCAGAAAGAAGCACCCAAGCAGAGGCAGAAAAAAATTTTAAAGGAGAATTTTTTTAAATGAAGAGAGCTTAAGAACCCTTTATGAAAACATGAAGCATAACAATATGTGCATCATGGAAATACCAGGGGGAGAAGAGAATGAGCAAGTGTTTGAGAACCCAATTTTAAAAATATTGACTGAAAACTTCCCTAATCTGATGAAGAAAAAAAGTGCAGAAAGTGCAGAGTCCAAACAAGATGGACCTAAAGAAAACTACACTAAGAAACATCATAATTAAAATGGCAAAGCCTAAAGACAGGAAGATAATCCTAAAAGCTGTAACAGAAAAGCCGTTAGTTACCTATAAGAGAGCTCCAATTAGACTGTGATCGGATTTATCAACCGAAACATTTCAGGCCAGAACAGTTGTCATAAAATATTTGAGGTGGTGGAAAGCAAGGACTTAAAACCAAGGCTATTTTACCCAGCAAGGCTATTATTTAAAATGGAAGGAGAAATAAAGAGCTTCTGAGACAAGAAAAAGTTAAAGGAGTTTGTGAACACCAAACCAGTATTGCAACAAGTATTAAAGGACTTGCTTGAAGAAGAAGAGGAAAAAGAAGAAGAAAAATAAACAGATGAAAAGATTAAAAAACAATATGGTGCCAAATATGTATCTATCAATAACCAACTTAAATGGAAATGGCTTAAATGCTCCAACCAAAAGATATATGATAGCTGGATGGATAAGAAAACAAGACCCATATAGACTCACATACTCTCTCCAAGAGATTGATCTCAAATTGGAAGATACATATAGATTAAAAGTAAAGGGATGGAAAAGTATTTCATGCAAATGGAAAGGTAAAATAAGCTGGAGTAGCAGTCTTTATATCCCCCAAAATACACTTTAAAACCAAGGCTATAGTTAAGAAACAAAGAAGGACACTACATAATTATAAAGGGAATAATCAAACAAGAGGCTATAACCCAAGTAAACATTTATGCACCCAACATAGGAGCACCTAAATATTTGAAGCAAGCCCTGGCTGGTGGCACAGTGGTAAGGTGCTGGTCAGGGCACATAACCAGGTTGCAAGCCAGGTCTCCAGCCAGGTCCTTAGCTGGAGGAAGGTAAAAGACAACCACACATTAATGTCTCTCTCCCTCTCTGCCCCACTTCCTTCCCCTCTCTCTAAAAAAATAATAAATAAAATATTTAATAAATAAATATTTGAAACAAATCTTCATGGACATAAAGGGAGAGATTAACAGAAATGTAATCATAGTCAAGGATTTTATCATCCCATTGACTTCAATGGATAGATCTTCCAGACTGAGGGTCAACAAGGAGAACAAAATGGACTTAATTGAGATCTTCAGAGCATTTCACCTCAAAGCATCAGAACAAACATCCTTTTCAAGTGCACATGGAATGCTTTCTAGGATAGACCACATATTGAGACACAAAAAAGTATCATTAATTTAAGAAGATTTTAATCAAGACATATGATGGTAGGCTTTTGGCCAAATGGAGGTGTAGGTAGACACACTTTGTCTCGTCACACACCAAAAGATTATAACTACCTCAAAACAAATACAAATTAAAATCAGAATGTCAGAAAATGGAACTTCATGGAAGTCCAACAACCAAAGATCTGAAGAAGTAATACTCATCTAGACAGGTAAGAGGGGCAGAGATGGGGAGCTGGAGCACATAGTGCATGGTGTGGCAAACACAAAGCAGCAGTGGTGGTGGCAAGGCATCAGCTGTGGCCAGCTGGTGGAAAGAGTGGTCACACATTATAAAAGCTGGGAGTTTCAACAAATGGTGTTGGGAGAACTGGAATGATGCATGCAAAAAAAAAAAAAAAACAGAAAGAAAGAAATAGACCATCAACTTACACCATATACATGAATAAACTCAAAATAGATAAAAGATGTGATGCCATAAAAGTCCAAGAGGGAAACATAGGGAGTAAAATTTCAGATATCCCATGCAGCAATATTTTTGCCAACACATCTTTGAGAACAAGGAAAATAAAGGAAAGCATAAAAAAAGGGACTATATCAAGTTAAAAAGCTTCTAAGAAGACCTGTGCACAGCCTAAATCAATCAATCAATCTACTATTTAAGATGGAAAACTCCAGAAAGAATAAGTTGTAGTTCCAGTAGCTTAAATAAAGTTAAGTTGCATTATTGGAGCGGGGAGGATCTGACTCAAAAACCAAATTCATTTTTTACTATGGGTTTGACACTGTCTCTAGGACAACTTTCACAAAAGTGAGTTCTGAAATACACCATTTCTGTGATATATTTCACAGATACTTCCAGAGTAAAATAAGTATTAAAGAAGAAAAAATCTGCTTAATTTTGTGACAATATATCCAAAACACTATAATTAACATGTAATAATTATGTAAGCTATTGGCATATTTTGAGTATTTTGTATTAACTCTTCAAAATCCAGTATGTACTTTAAATATATGTAAAAATGTGTATGGGTGTAAATGTATTTTTGCATGTGTTTGGTAATATTGCAATTCACATTATTTAAAAGAGTAATTCTTTAAACAAATGAAGTAATGTAGGCATTTTGGGACAATGAAAAGAAAACTTTGTATTAACATGATTTGAGAAGTTGACAGAAGGCAGTAATTAAATGGTGAATTTTCTGGATGTGAAAGGAAAAAAGAAAAAGTACACATTGGTGGTTACAGAATAGACAGGGGGATGTTAAGAAGAACAAAGGGAATAGAGAAGCCAAAGAACTTACATGCATAATTCATGGACATGAACTAAGGGGGGCTTTGCTGGAGGAAATGGAGGAAACTGGGTCAAGGTGGGTAAAGAGGGGAAAATTGGGATGACTGTAATAGCAAAATAAATAAAATATATTAATTTTTAAAACTAAAAATGGAACTGCCTTTTGATCCAGCAATTGCACTACTTGGACTATACCCAAAGAATCCTGAAACACCAATTCATAAGAACCTATGTACGCCTATGTTCATAGCAGCACTATTTACAATAGCCAAGTGCTGGAAACAGCTTAAGTGCCCATCAGTGGATGATTGGATCAAAAAACTTTGGTACATTTACACAATGGAATTCTATATAGCAGAAAGAAAGAAGGAACTTGTACCCTTTGCAACAACATGGATGGAACTGGAGAGTATTATGCTTAGTGAAATAAGCCAGTCAGTGAAGGACAAAT
>PVIW01008759.1:0-20890 GCA_004026585.1 Noctilio leporinus | reverse complement strand
AGGGAAAGGGGTTTGGGGGAGGGGGGCGGCAGAGGCAAGAAAGGGGAGCAGCTTAGACAAGAACCTAGTATAAAGGAATGATGGACATGGAGAACAGGTGGGATTGACTTTGAGGGGAATGGGTGGGTGGGGAGGGGGACATAGGGGAGCAAAAACGGGATGGATGTAATACAACAACAATAAAATGTAAAAAGATAAAATAAAATAATGAAAAAGGCAGCAAAAATAAAAATAAAATAAAAAAGCTTCTACATAGCTAAAGAAAACATCATCAAAATGAAAATGGAGCCAATGGTACGGGAAAACATATTTGCCAATGATGCCTCAGGACAAGAGTTTGATCTCCAAAATATATAAAGAAGTTATACAACTCATCACCAGGAAGCTGAACAATCCAACTAAAAAATGGTCATAAAACAGGAATAGACCCTTCTCCAAGGAGGATATACTGAGGGCTCAGAGATATACGAAAAATGCTCAACTACACTAACCATCATAGAGATGCAAATTAAAACCACAATGAGCTATCAGCTCATACCTGTCAGAATGGCTACCATTAACAAATCAAGAAACAACAAGTGCTGATGAGGAATGGAGAAAAGGGAAGCCTAGTGCACTGTTAGTTGGAATGCAGACAGGTGCAGTCACTGTGGGCAACAGTATGGAGTTTTCTCAAAAAAACTAAAAATGTAACTGCCTTTTGGTCTAGAGATTCGACTGCTGAGATTATACCCTAAGACTCCTGAAACACCAATTCAAAAGAACCAGTGCCCTTTTTGTTCATAGCAGTGTTACTTACAATAGCCAAGTTCCAGAAACAGCCTAAGTGTCCAACAGTAAATGAGTGGATAAAAAAAACGTGGTACATTTACCCAAAGGAATACTATGCAGCAGAAAGAAAGAAGGAACTCCTACCTTTCATGACAGTATGGCTGGAGCTGGAGATTATTATGCTAAGTGACGTAAACTAGTCAGTAAAAGATAAATACTCACCAATACAAGGAACCTAATGAACAAAACAAACAAAGAAGTGAAGTAGAACCAGACATATGGAAACAAGAAATAGATTGGCAGGGACCAGAGGGGAGGGAGTGGGAGATGAGAGAAAAAAGGGGAAAGGGCCGGTCAAGGAAAATGTATGTATAAATGACATATGACAATGAACAACAGGGTGGAGACTGACTGTGGCATTGGGGGTTGAGCAGGGGAGGGGAGAGCAATGGGTGAAAAAAATGGGACAACTGTAAAACAACAATAAAAATGTTTTTAAAAAGTCACAGTGCTGCTAATTACACCGTGCCTTGTGGCTTGTGTTAATAAAATTATAAATAAATAAAAAATATAAAATAAAACCCAGAAGGAACACCTGGGAAGTGATCCCAGCCTCAGTTCAAACCTCTCAGCTCATGGTTTCAGCACTGGGAAAATAAAGGCTCATTGCTTCTGGCTGTGAAAGCCAGTGGAGGCTGGGGCAACAGAAGAACCAGTTGGTTTCTCAGGAGAATTTGCTTAGAGGACCTCCACAGTCCTAGAACTTATGCAAACCCACCCACTCTGAGAACCATCACCAGAGGAATAGCTAGAGGACGTCCAGTCACATACAGGAAGTGGGTGAAGTGATTGGAAAAGGGTAAGTGCCAAGCAAAGTGGCATTGTTCCCTCTCTTATCCCTTCCCCACATACTGTATACAGCATCACAAAGTGGTAAAATAGGCCCTGCATTGATGAATAACTAAGGCTCTGCACCTTACAAAGTATCAGGTGTGGCAGCTCTACCTAATACACAGAGGCAAACATAGGAAAATGTGAAGTGGAGG
Source organism: Noctilio leporinus (assembly GCA_004026585.1). Lineage (NCBI taxonomy): Eukaryota > Metazoa > Chordata > Mammalia > Chiroptera > Noctilionidae > Noctilio > Noctilio leporinus. The sequence continues at coordinate 19,073 of PVIW01008759.1, read as the reverse complement.
ATACAGAAAAGTATGGCCCAAAAGAGGGAGCAAATCAAAACTCCAGACTGAAAACTAAGCAAAGAGAAGAGAGCCAACCAAACAGATGCAGAGTTCAAAACACTGGTGATAATGATGCTCAGAGAAATGATTTGAGTGTGGCAAACACATAAGAAGTAAAGGATCCACTAAATGAAATTAAGAAAAACCCACACAGAACCAATAGTGAAGGGAAGGAAGCTGAGATTACAATCTCAATGTATTGAAATGTAAGGAAGAGGTAAACAGTCAACCAGTACAGAATGAAAAACAAAAACAAAAATAAAAAAACAAGAACCAAAAAAGATGAAAAGAGGCATAGGAACACCTGGGATAATTTTAAACATTCCAACATCTGATTCATAGGTGTTCCAGAAGGAAAAAAGGGAAAGCAAGAAACTGAAAACTTATTTGAAAAAATAATGAAGGAAAACTTCCCTAATTTAGTGACAGAATTAGACATACAAGTTCAGGAAGCATAGAGAGTCCCAAACAAGCTACATCCAAAAAGGACCACACCAAGACACATCATAATCAAAATGCTAAAGGCTAGAGATGAAAAGAGAACCTTAAAAGCAGCAGGAGAAAAGTAGAGAGCTACCTATAAATGAGTTCCCATAAGAGTATTAGCTTATTTCTCAAAAGAAACATTGCAGGCATGAAGGGACTGGCAAGAAGTATTCAAAGTGATGAAAAGCAAGGACCTACAACCAAGATTACTTTATTCAGCAGATACATTATTTGGAATAGAAGGGCAGATAAAGTGCTTCCAGACAAGGTAAAGCCAAAGGATGTCATCATCATCAAACCCTTATTATATGAAATGTTAAAGGGACTTATTTAAGAAAAAGATCAAAACTATGAACATTACAATGACAACAAACTTACACTATCAACAAGCTCATTTAAAAAAATGAAAACAAACTAAGAAAAGAGCTAGAACAAGAACAGAACCATAGATATGGAGATCATATGGAGGGTTTACAGCAGGGAGTGGGGAGGGGTAAAGGGGAAATAGGGTAAAAGTTCAGGAATTAAGCAGCATAAATGGTAGGTACAAAATAGACAGGAAGGCATAAGGAGTAGAAAAGGAAATGGAGAAGCCAAACAACTTATATGCATGACCCATAGACATGAACTAAGAGGAGGGAAAGGAGTATAAGGCAAAGGATGGAAAAGGGATACATTTGGGAAAACTGTAGTAACATAATAAAATATACTTTAATGCGGGGCAAAGGGAACCCTCATACACTGTTGGTGGGAATGTAGGCTGGTGCACCCACTGTGGAAAACAGTATGGGGTTTCCTTAAAAAACTAAAAATGGAACTGCCTTTTGATCCAGCAATTCCACTACTTGGACTATACCCAAAGACTCCTGAAACACCAATTCATAAGAACCTATGTACACCTATGTTCACAGCGGCACTACTTACAATAGCCAAGTGCTGGAAACAGCCTAAGTGCCCATCAGTGGATGATTGGGTCAAAAAACGTAGGTACATTTACACAATGGAATTCTATATAGCAGAAAGAAAGAAGGAACTTGTACCCTTTGCAACAACATGGATGGAAATGGAGAGTATTATTCTTAGTGAAATAAGCCAGTCAGTGAAGGACAAATATCATATGATCTCACCCATTACAGGACAATAATGAGCAAAACTAACAACAAGCAAAACAGAACCAAATATATGAATACAATGAATAGGCCTTCAGTGGTCAAGGGGAAAGGGGTTAGGGGGAAGGCAGAGGCAGAGTCAAGAAAGGGGAGCAGCTTAGACAAGGACCTAGTATAAATGAACCATGGACATGGACAACAGGTGGGATTGACTTTGGGGGGAATGGGTGGGTGGGGAGGGGACAGAGGGGAGCAAAAAGGGGATGGATGTAATACAACAACAATAAAATTTAAAATAAAAAATAAAAATAAAATGGCTAATTTCAAGGACAAAGAGAGAATCCTAAAAGCATCAAGAGAGAAAAGACAAATAACATACAAAGGAGCTCCAATAAGGCTTTCAAATGATTATTCAACAGAAAAAATTCAAGCCAGAAGGAAATGGCAAAAAGTATTTCAAGTCATGGTAAACAAAGGCCTGCAACCAAGAATACTCTACCCAGCAGGGCTCTCATTCAAGATAGAAGGAGAAATAAGGAGCTTCCCAGACAAAATGGACAGACCTTCCAAACAAAAAATCCCCAGAGATGTTGTGGCATTGAACAACACTCTGGAAGAAATGGACCTAACTGATGTATACAGAGTCTTTTACCCCAAAGAAGCAAAATACACATTCTTTTCAAATGCACATGGATCGTTTTCCAAGATAGACCATGTGGTATGTCACAAGACAAGCCTCCACAAATACAGGAAAATTGGAATCATACAAAGTATTTTCTCAGATCACAATGGCTTGAAACTAGAAACCAATCTCAAGGGAAAAAACAAAAATTCTCTAACTCATGGAGACTGAATAACATGCTTTTAAGCAATGAAGGGGTCAACAATGAAATCAAAGATGAATCAAAAAGTTCGTGGAAACGAATGACAATGAACACACAACAGCCCAAAACCTATGGGATACAGCAAAGGCAGTTCTCAGGGGGAAATTTATAGCAATACAGGCCTTCCAAAAAAGGTTATAAGAAGTTTATAAAAACAACCTAACCACAAAGCTGCAAGAACTAGAGGAGCAACAACAAACAAAGCCCAGAGCAAGTAGAAGGAGAGAAATCATCAAGATCAGAGTAGAACTAAATAACTCAGAGATTCAAATTACAATTAGAAGAATCAACAGGTCCAGGAGCTGGTTCTTTGAAAAAATAAACAAAATTGACAAGCCCTTATCCAGACTCATCAAGAAAAAGAGAGAGAGGACCCAAATCAAGAGAATCAGAACTGACAGGAGGGAAATCACAACTGATACCTCGGAAATACAAAATATTGTAAGAAATTACTACAAACAACTCTATGACAAAAAATATTACAACCTGGATGAAATGGACACATTTCTGGAAATGTATAATCTACCAAAACTAAACCCAGAAGAAGCAGAAAGCCTGAATAGGCCAAAAACAACTAATGTAATTAAAGAAATAATCCAAAATCTCCCAAAGCACAAAAGCCCTGGACCTGGACCTACACACGTGAATTTTACCAAATATTTAAAGAAGAACTAACTCCTATCCTCATCAAACTATACCAAAAAATTCAGGAAGAGGGAAGACTCCCAAACTCTTTCTATGAGGCCAATATTATTCTAATCCCAAAACCAGGGCAAGATCCAACTAAGAAAGAAAGCTACAGGCAAATATCTCTGATGAACATAGATGCTAAAATTCTCAACAAAATATTGGCCAATTGGATTCAGCAGTATATTACGAAGATCATACACCATGATCAAGTGGGCTTCATCCCAGGGATGCAAGGATGGTACAACATTCGTAAATTAATAAATGTAATACAACACATCAACAAATTGAAAGATAAAAACCATATGATCATATCAATAGATGCTGGAAAAGCATTTGATAAAGTGCAGCAACCATTTATGATAAAAACTCTCAGCAAAATGGGAATAGAGGGAGCATACCTCAACATCATAAAGGCCATCTATGAGAAACCTGAAGCCAACATCATACTTAATGGACAAAAACTGAAAGCTTTCCCCCTAAGATCAGGAACGAGACAAGGCTGTCCACTTTCTCCACTTCTATTCAACATTGTCTTAGAAGTTCTAGCTATAGCCATCAGAGAGGAAAAAGGAATCAAAGGTACCCAAATTGGAAAGGAGGAAGTCAAACTGTCATTATTTACAGATGATATGATTGTGTACATACAAAACCCGATGGGCTCCACCAAAAACTTACTCGACCTAATAAGCAAATTTAACAAAATAGCGGGATATAAAGTCAATATTCAGAAATCAAAAGCATTTTTTTTATACCAACAATGAAACAACAGAAATAGAAGCGAAAAAAGAAATCCCATTTACCATAGCAAGAAGAAAAATCAAATACCTAGGAATAAACTTAACTGAGGAGGTAAAAAACCTGTACTCAGAAAACTACAGAACAATGAAGAAAGAAATCAAGGAAGACACAAATAAATGGAAGCATGTGCCATGTTTGTGGATGGGAAAAATTAACATCATTAAAATGTCCATACTGCCCAAAGCAATCTACAGATTCAATGCAATCCCAATTAAAATGCCAATGACAGACTTCACAGTAATAGAAAAAATACTTGGAAAATTTATATGGAGCCAAAAATGCCCACGAATAGCCACCACAATCTTGAGAAAGAAGAATAAGGTAGGATGAATCACAATACCGGACTTCAAACAATACTACAAGGCTACTGTCATCAAAACAGCATGGTAATGGCATAAGAATAAACATATAGATCAATGGAACAGAATCGAGAGCCCAGAAATTAACCCAGGACTCTATGGTCAACTAATATTTGACAAAGGGGGAAGGAACATCAAATGGAGTAAAAACTGTCTCTTCAACAAATGGTGTTGGGAGAAATGGACAGCAACATGCAAAAAGATAAAACTAGACCACCAACTTACACCATACACCAAAATAAACTCAAGATGGATAAAGGACTTAAACATAAGCAGTGCCACCATAAAGGTCCTGGAGAAAAATATAGGCAGTAAACTTTTGGATACCCCACGCAAAAATATGTTTACTGATACTTCACCAAGGGCAAAGGAAATAAAAAACGAATCAACAAATGGGACTATATCAAATGAAAAGTCTCTGTTCAGCTAAAGGAAATATCAGCAAAATTCAAAGGGAACCAACTGTATGGGAAAACCTAATTGCCAATGATACCTCAGAAAAGAGTCTGATCTCCAAAATATATAAAGAACTAAGTCGACTCAACACCAGGGAGACACACAGCCCAATTAAAAAATGGGCAAAGGGAAAAAAAAAATGGGCAAAGGACCTGAACAGACAACTCACTGAGGAAGATATACAAAGGGCCCAGAGGCATATGAAAGAATGCTCAATATCACTAGTCATCGGAGAGATGCAAATTAAAACTACAATGTGATACCACCTCACACCTGCCAGAATGGCAATCATCAGCAAATCAACAAACAACAAGTGTTGGTGGGATGACGGGCAAAGGGAACCCTCATACACTGTTGGTGGGAATGTAGGCTGGTGCAGCCACTGTGGAAAACAGTATGGGGTTTCCTTAAAAAACTAAAAATGGAACTGCCTTTTGATCCAGCAATTCCACTACTTGGACTATACCCAAAGAATCCTGAAACACCAATTCCTAAGGACCTATGCGTACCTATGTTCATAGCGGCACTATTTACAATAGCCAAGTGCGGGAAACACCCTAAGTGTCCATCATTGGATGATTGGATAAAAAAAACTTTGGTACATTTACACAATAGAATTCCATATAGCAGAAAGAAAGAGGGACCTTGTACCCTTTGCAACAACGTGGATGGAACTGGAGAGTATTATGCTTAGTGAAATAAGCCAGTCAGTGAAGGACAAATATCATATGATCTCACCCATTATGGGACAATAATGAACTAAACTAACAACAAGCAAAACAGAACCAAGTATATGAATACAAGGAATAGGCCTTCAGTGGTCAGGGAAAAGGGGTTGGGGGGAGGGGGGAGGTAGAGGCAAGAAAGGGGAGCAGCTTAGACAAGGACCTAGTATAAATGAACCATGGACATGGACAACAGGTGGGATTGACTTTGGGGGGAATGGGTGGGTGCGGAGGGGGATATAGGGGAGCAAAAAGGGGATGGATGTAATACAACAACAACAAAATTTAAAATAAATAAATAAATAAATGGTGTTGGGAAAATTGGACAGATACAGAAAATGAAACTAGGCCACCTTTTTACACCAGATAGAAGAACAAATTCAAAATGGATCAAAGACTTAAATGTTAGACCCCAAAACCCAAAAGTCCTAGAAGAAAACCTAGTCAGCAAAATCTTAGACATTGCACCTAGCATTTTTTAAATGGGATACATCTCCCCAGGCAAGAAAAAAAATAAACAAATGGTACTACATTGAACTAAAACATTTCTGCACAGCAAAGGAAATCATCAACAAAATGAAAAACAACCCACAGTATGGGAGGACATATTCATTGAAATATCTTATAAGGGGTTAACATCCAAAATTTATAAAGGACTTATAAACGTCAACAGCAAAACAAACAAACAAACAATGAAATTAAAACACTGGCAAAGACCTGAATAGACATTTCGCTAAAGAGGACACACAGATGACGAATAGACATATGCAAAGATGTTCACAGTCAGAGAAATGCAAATTAAAGCCATAATGAAATACCAACTCACACCCCTCAGAATGGCTATTTTTAATAAATCAACAAACAAGTGCTGGCAAAGATTTGGAGAAAGGAGAACCCATTTGCATTGTTGGTGGAAATAAAGATTAGTGCAGCCACTGTAGAAAGCAGTGCGAAGATACTTCAAAAAATTAAAAATGGACCTGCCTTTTGTCAGAGAAATCCCACTTCTGGAAATATATACAAAGGAACTCAAAACAATAATTTGAAAGAGCATGAGCACCCCTATGTTCATTGCATTGTTATTTACAATTGCCAAGATGTGAAATCAGCTCAAGAGTGTATCAATCAATGAGTGAATAAAACAACTATGGGACATGTACACAGTGGAATACTATTTGGCCATAAAAAGGAAGAAAAAATTCACCTTTTGCAACAGTATGGATGGACCTAAAGAACATTATGTTAAGTGAAATAAGCCAGAGAAAGAACCATTGAAAATACCATGCACATGGAATCTAATGAACAAACTGAATTAAGAAGCAAAACAGAGAGACTCATAGATGGAGATCATATGACAGCTAGTGTAGAAGGGAGTTTAAGGGGTAGAGGGATTTAGAAAACAGGGAAAAGGACTCCTGCATATAGACAACAGTGTGGTGATTGCTCTGGGTAAGGGTGCTTTAAGGGGACTAAATTGTAATGAAAAAATACAATAAAGTTTAAATAAAAAAATAAAATAATTGTATATAGCAGAAAGAAAGAAGGAACTTGTACCCTTTGCAACAACATGGATGGAACTGGAGAATATTATGCTTAGTGAAATAAGCCAGTCAGTGAAGGACAAATACCATATGATCTCACCTATTACAGAACAACAATGAACAAAACTAACAATAAGCAAAACAGAACCAAATATATGAATACAGTGAATAGGCCTTCAGTGGTCAAGGGGAAGGGGGTTAGGGGGAGGGGGAAGGAAGAGGCAAGGAAGGGGAGCAGTTTAGACAATAACCTAGTATAAAGGAACCATGGACATGGACAACAGGTGGGATTGACTTTGGAGGGAATGGGTGGGCGGGGAGGGGGACAGAGGGGAGCAAAAAGGGGATGAATGTAATACAACAATAAAATTAAAAATAAATACATAAATAAATAAATAAATAAAATAAAACAGTTGCACGAGTAAAAGAAATCTACACATGAATGTTTATAACACCTTTATTCATCATTTCCAAAATTTGGAAGTTATTAAGGTGTTCTTCAGTGGTTGGATGGGTAAACTGGTACATCCAGACAATGAAATATTATTAGTACCAAAAAGAAATGAGTTATCAAGTGATGAAAAGACATTATAGAACCTCAAATGCCTATTACAAAATGAAAGAAGACAATCTGAAAAGTTTGTATATTGTATAAGTCCAACTCTATGACATTCTTGGAAAAGGCAAATTATGGAGGCAATAAAAATGTTTAGTAGTTGCCAGGGATTTGGGTGTCAAGGAGGGATAAAGAGGCAGAACACAGAAGATTTTTTTTCTTTCTTTTTTTTAATGTTATTGTTGTTGTATTACATCCACCCCCTATTTGCTCCCCCTATGTCCCTCTCCCCACCCACCCATTGCCCCCAAAGTCATTCCCTCCTGTTGTCCATGTCCATGGTTCCTTTATACTAGGTTCTTGTCTAAACTGCTCCCCTTCCTTGCCTCTTCCTTCCCCCTCCCCCTAACCCCCTTCCCCTTGACCACTGAAGGCCTATTCACTGTATTCATATATTTGGTTCTGTTTTGCTTATTGTTAGTTTTGTTCATTATTGTTCTGTAATAGGTGAGATCATATGGTATTTGTCCTTCACTGACTGGCTTATTTCACTAAGCATAATACTCTCCAGTTCCATCCATGTTGTTGCAAAGGGTAGGAGTTCTTTCTTTCTTTCTGCTGTATAGTATTCCATTGAGAACACAGATTTTTAGGGCAGTGAAACTTCTGTATGATGCTATAATGGTGGATATATGCCCTTATACATTTGTTCAGACCCATAGAATATACAACACAAAGATAGAGTCCTAATATAAAATATAAACTTTGGGTGATAATGATGTGTTATTGATTGTGACACATACCCCTCTGGTGGGGAGGCTATGCATGTGCAGAGGCAGGTGGTATATAGAAATTCTCTGTACTTTCTGTTCAATTTTGCTGTGAATATAAGTCCACTCTAAATACATAAAATTTACTAAGTAGAGGATAAAAATATAGTCCTTAATTTCAAAAGAATAAAGAAAAGTTTAAGAACTCATAAATGTGATCTCAATGTAAAGTTTAATCAGAACTTTAGAACTAATTACCAAATAAGAATTTTTGATGAAAAGGGAAAAAAATGATCACATGAGCTAACATGTAAATATTATAATTTCTTACTGAAAATTCCATGTTGATTTTTTAAATTAATTTTTTAATTTTTAATTGTTTTTATATTACATTCATCTCATTTTCCCCCTCTGCTCTCCCCTTTCCCACCCTCCTTATCCCACCCTCCATATTCAATCCCACATGTTAGCCATGTCTATGGGTTATCCATGCTAGTTCCTTGACTAAATTGTTCCCCTTCTTTGCCTCCTTCTCCCCCACCACCACCCCTCCCCTCTGCACACTGAAGGTGTGTTCCCTGTATTCATGTCTTTGGTTCTGTTTTCTTTGCTTGTTTGTTTGTTACTTAGTCTCCTGTATTAAGTGAGAACATGTGGCATTTAATTTTTGCTGCCTGGCATATCTCGCTAAGCATGATTCTCTCCAGTTCCATTCATGCTATCATAAAAGGTAGGAGCTCTCTCTTTCTTTCTGCTGCATAGAACTCCATTGTGTAAATGTACCAATTTTTTTTTATCTATTCATTCACTGAAGGGCACTTAGGTTTTTTCCAGCACTTGGCTATTGTAATTAGTGCTGATATGAACATAGGGTTGCGTAGGTAATTCTGAACAGGTGTTTCAGAATTCTTTCAGTATAATCCTAGAAGTTGAATCATTGGGTCACAGGGCAGTTCTATTCTTACTTTTTTGAGAAAATTCCATATTGTCTTCCATAGTGGTTGCCCCAGTTTGAATTCCCACCAGCAATGCACCAGGGTTCCCTTTTCTTCACATCCTGGCCAGCACTTGGTGTTTGTTGATTTGTTGATGATGGCCATTCTCACAGGTCTAGGGTGGTATCTTGTCATAGTTTTAATTTGCACCTCTCTGATGGCCAGTGATGTTGAGCATTCTTTCACGTGCCTGTGGGCCCTTTGTATGTCTTCCTTCAGGTCCTTTGCCCATTTTTAAATTGGGTTGTTTTTCTCCCTGGTGTTGCATCTCATTTTAGCTCTTTATATATTTTGGAGATCGAATCCTTGTCTGAGGTGTCATTAGTGACTATGTTTTCCTATATGACTGGTTCCCTTTTTATTTTCTTGATGTTTTCTTTGGCTGAGAAGAAACTTTTCAGTCTGATGTAGTCCCATTTGGTTATTTGTTCCTTTATTTCCTTGCCTTGGGAGATATTTCGCTGAAATTTTTGCTGCATGGGATATCTGCAATATTTTTGCCTATGTTTTCCTCTAGAGCTCTTATGGTGGCACTGCTTATGTTTAAGTATTTTATCCATCTTAAGTTTACTCTGGTGTAATGTATAAGTTGGTGGTCTAGTTTCATTTTTTGCATGTGCCTATCCAGTTCTTCCAACACTTGTTGAAATGTCTATTTTCACTCCATTTTATGTTCCTTCCCTTTTTGTCAAATATTACTTCCCCATCAAGTTCTGGGTTTATTCTTGGGCTCTATTCTTTTCCATTGATCTGTTTGTCTATTCTTGTGCCATTACCAGGCAGTTTTGGTTACTATGGCTTTGTAATATAGCTTGATATCTGGTATTGTGACTCCTACTTTGTTCTATTTTCTCAGGATGGCTCTAGCTATTTGGGGTTGTTTGTGACTCCATGTGAATTTTTGAAATTTAATTTTACTGTTGTTGTATTACATCCATTCCCTTTTTACTCCCTTCTGTACTCTTCCCTACCCACCCACTCCACCCCAAACTCAATCCCACTTGTCCATGTCCACAGTTGTCTCATGCTAGTTCCTTGAATAAACAGATCCCCTTCTTTGCCTCCTCCTCCCATCTCTCCCCTCTCCCCTCCCCTCTACCCACTGAAGGTCTATTCATTGTATCCATGTATCGGGTTCTGTTTTGCTTGTTTGTTTTGTTCATTATTGTCCTATAATGGGTGAGATCATATGGTATTTGTCTTTCACTGATTTCTTTATTTTGCCAAGCATAATACTTTCCAGTTCCATCCATGTTGGTAGAAAAGGTAGGAGTTCCTTCTTTCTTTCTGCTGTGTAGAATTCTGTTGTGTAAATGTACCAGAGTTTTTTAATCCAATCATCCACAGATGGGCACTTACACTGTTACCAGCACTTGGCCATTATAAATAGTGTTGCTATGAACATAGGGGTACATAGGTTCTTTTTTTTAATTTAATTTTATTGTTGTATTACATCCATGGTTCTTATTAATTGGTGTTTCAGGGTTCTTCAGGTATAGTCCTAGTAGTGGAATTGCTGGATCAAAAGGCAGTTCCATTTTTAGCTTTTGAAGGAAACTCCATACTGTTTTCCATAGTGGCTGCACCAGCCTGCATTCCCACCAACAGTGCACCAGGGTTCCCTTCTCTCATCATGGTCACCAGCACTTGTTTGTTGATTTGTTGATGACTGCCATTCTGACAGGTGTGAAGTGTTATCTTATTGTGGTTTTAAATTGCATATCTCTGATGGCTAGGGATGGTGAGCATTCTTTCATATGACTTTGGGCCCTTTGTATGTCATCCTCAGAAAGTTGTCTGTTCAGGTCCTTTACCCATTTTTTAATTTGGCTGTCTGTCTCCATGGTGTGGAGTTGCAGAGTTCTTTATATATTTCGGAGATCAAACCCTTGTCTGAGGAATCATTGGCAAATATATTTCCCCATACAATTGTTTCCCTTTTAATTTTGCTGGTGTTTTCTTTAGCTGAACAGAAACATATCAGTTTGATATAGTTCCATTTGTTGATTTGTTCTTTGATTTCCTTTGACCTTGGAGAAGTATCAGTAAACTTATATCTTCATAGGATATCAAAAATTTCCCTGCCTATATTTTTCTCCAGGACCTTTATAGTGGCACTGCTTGTTTAAATCCTTTATCCATCTTGAGTTTATTCTGGTGTATGGTGTAAGTTGGTGGTCTAGTTTTAATTTTTTGCATGTTGCTGTCCAGTTCTCCCAACACCACTTGTTGAAGAGACTGTTTTTACTCCATTTTATGTTCCTTCCCCCTTCGTCAAATATTAGTTGACCACAGAGTCCTGGATTTCTTTCTGGGCTCTCTAATCTGTTCCATTGATCTATATGTCTATTCTTATGCCAGTACCAGGCTGTTTGGATTACAGTGGCCTTGTAGTATAGTTTGATGTCCGGTATTGTGATTCCTTCTACCTTTTTCTTCTTTCTCAAGATTGCTGCGGCTATCCATGGGTATTTTTGTCTTATATAAAATTTTAAATTATTTTTTCTATTTCTGTGAAGTATGTTATTAGTATTTTAATTGGGATAGCATTGAATCTATAGATAGCTTTGGGTAGTATGGACATTGTAATCTTAATTCTTCCCATCCATGAACATAGTATATGTTTCCATTTATTTATATCTTCCTTCATTTCTTTCTTCAATGTTCTGTAGTTTCATGAGTACAGGATTTTTACTTCCTTGTTTAAGTTTATTTCTAAATACTTTAATTTTCTTTTTGCTATGGTAAATGGGATTTGTTTTCTAGCTTCTATTTCTGATGTTTCATAATTGGCACACAAAAATGCTTTTGATTTCTGAATATTGACCTTATATCCAGCTATTTTGCTGCATTTGCTTATGAGGCTGAGTAAGCCTATCAGGTTTTGTATGTACACTATCATGTCATTTGCAAATAATGACAGTTTGACTCCTTCCTTTCCAATTGGAATACCTTTGATTCCTTTTTCTTGCCTGATAGTATGGCTAAAACTTCCAGGAAAATGTTGAACAGAAGTGGAAAAAGTGGACAGCCATGTCTTGTTCCTGATGTTAGGGGGAAAGCTTTTAGTCTTTGCCCATTGAGGTTGATGTCAGCTTCAGGTTTCTCATATATGACCTTTACTATGTTGAGGTATGCTCCCTCTACTCACATTATGCTGAGCTTTTTTTTTTTTTATCATATATCATAGCTGTACTTTCTCAAATGTATTTTCAGCATGTATTCATATGATCATATAGTTTTTATCTTTCACTTTTTTAATGCAGTGTATTACATTTATTGATTTGCAAATGTTGTACCATCCTTGATTACCTGGGATGAAACCCATTTGATCATGGTGCATGATCTTTTGAATGTATTGCTGGATCCAGTTGGCCAATATTTTGTTGAGAATCTTAGCATCTATGTTCATCAGAGATATTGGCCTATAGTTTTCTTTCTTAGTTGTGTGTGAACCTGGTTTTGGGATTAGAATAATATTGTCCTCATCAAAAGAGTTTGGGAGTCTTCCCTCTTCTTGGATATTTTAGAATAGGTTGAGAATGATAGGAGTTAGATCTACTCTAAATGTTTAGTAGAATTCACCTGTGTATCCATCTGGTCCAGGGCTCCTGTGCTTTGGGAGATTTTGGATTACTTCTTAAATTGTACTAGTTGTTATTGACCTATTCAGGATTTCTGCTTCTTCTGGATTCAGTTTTGGTAGATTATACATTTCTAGAGGTGTGTCCATTTCACCCAGGTTGCCATATTTCTTGCCATATAATTATTTGTAGTAATTTCTTACAATCCTTTGTATTTCTGAAGTATCAATTGTGATTTCTCCTTTATCATTTCTAATTCTGCTTATTTGTGTCCTATCTCTCTTTTTCTTGATGAGTCTGGATAAAGGCTTTTCAATTTTGTTTATTTTTCCAAAGAACCAGCTCCTGTACTGTTGATTCTTCTAATTATAGTATGAGTCTCTACGTGATTTAGTTCTGCTCTGATCTTGATAATTTCTTTCCTTCTACTTGCTCTGGGCTTTGTTGTTACTCCTCTAGTTCTTGTAGCTTTATGGTTAGGTTGGTTGTATATGCTTCTTCAATCCTTCTTAGGTAGGCCTGTACTTCAATGAATTTCCCTCTGAGGACTGCCTTTGCTGTGTCCCATAGGTGTTGCACTGTTGTATATTCATTGTCACTTGTTTCCAAAAACTTTGATTTCACCTTTGATCTCATTGTTAGCTCATTCATTACTTAAAAGCATGTTATTCAGTCTCTATGAGTTACAGTGTTTTTGGATTTTTCTCTTGAGGTTGGTTTCTAGTTTGAATCCATTGTGATCTGAGAAGATGCTTAGTATGATTTTAATTTTCCTGTATTTGTGGAAGCTTGTCTTGTGACCTACCATGTGGGCTATCTTAGAGAATGTTCCATGTCCATTTGAAGAGAAGGTGTATTTGGCTTCTTTGGGGTGAAAGTTTCTGTGTATATCAGTTAGGTTCATTTCCTCTAGAGTGTTGTTCATTGCCACATTAACCTTGCTGTTTTTTATTGTTTGAATGATCTGTCCATTGTTGATAATGGGGTATTAAAATTTCCTACTAGTAGTGTGTTACTATCTATATCCCTCTTGAAGTCCTCCAAGATCTTCTTCATATATTTCGGAGGTCCTATATTGGGTGCCTATATGTTTACTAGAGTTATATCTTCTTGATGGATAGATCCCCTAAGTATTATACGGTGATGTTATTTGTCTCTTTTTATGGTCTCCATTGTAAAATCTATTTTGTCTGAAATAAGTATTGATACTCCAGAGTTTTTTTCATGTCCATTTGCTTGATACATATTTTTCCATCCTTTCACTTTCAGTTTTTGTAGATCTTTTGTTCTGAGGTGGGTGTCTTGAAGACAGTATATATTTGGGTCATGTTTTCTTATCCATTCAGCTACCCTATGCCTTTTCTTTGGTGCATTTAACCTGTCTATAGTTAAGGTTATTATTGATTGATCCTATTTATTACCATTCCCCGCTTTGTACCTGTGTTCTTCTCTGTCTCTCTGTTTCTTCATTTTTTAAAAAGAAGACCCTTTAGCGTTTCTTGCAATGCTGGTTTGGTAGATAAGTATTCTTTTAGTCTTCTTTTGTCTGTGAAGCTCCTTATTTCTCCTTCCATTTTGAATGAGAGCCTTGCTGGGTAGTGCATTCTTAGCTGCAGGCCTTTGTTTCCCATTATTTCAATATTTTTTTTGTCATTCCCTTATGGCTTGTTGTTTCTGTTGAATAATAATTTGATCACCTTATTCAAGCCCTCTTGTATGTTTATCTCCTTTAAAATTTGCCATTTTAATTATAATGTGATTTGGAGTGTGTCTGTTTGGACTCATCCTCATTGGGACCTTCTCTGCTTCCTGGACTTCAGTAACATTTTCACTCATCATGTTAGGGAAGTTTTCTGTCATTACTTTTTTGAATAGGTTTTCCATTCCTTGTTTCTCTTCTCCTTCTGGTATCCCTATGATCTGGATATTATTGTGTTTCATGTTGTCCTGCAGTTCTCTTAAAACTTCTTCATTTTTGTTCAGTCTTTTTTCATTCTGTTGCACTGTCTTGGAATATTCTTCTATGTTGTCCTCCAGCTCACTGATCAGATCCTCTGCTTCCTCTAGCTTGCTTTTGATTCCTTCTACTGTATTCTTCATTTCCTCCTGACTCTTATGATTAATTTCTATGTCCTTTTTAATGCTGGTGTAGTTCTCAGTAAGTTCCTTGTAGCTTCCTTGGAGTTCTTTGTATTTTCCCTGGAGTCCTGTGTAGTTTTCTTTGAGCTGGCTGAGCTCATTGAGCTTCTTTATCATCATTATTTTGAATTCCATATCTGTATGTTTGCTTGCCTGTGATTCATTTAGTGATCTTTGTGGGGATTCCTCCTTTCCTTTTGGTGATGGACTGTTTCTTTTTCTCCCCAGTTTCAGGTTTCATTTTAATCTAATCAGACTGTGATCAGCTGCCAGGCTAAGGAAGTGCTAGGCTGGAAAGATTTATTTCATTTTAATCCTATTGCTCTGTGATCCATCACCAGAATCAGATGCAGCTTCAGATGACAAACCAATTCAGTTATAAATCAATAAATCAGCTTCCAAACTCAGGCCCTGCTGGGCTAGACAGAGAGGTTCAATTGTAATCCAGTGAATTAGCCACCAGATCAGGTAAAGCCTCGTGGGACAATATCAGTTGTAAATCAAGGAATATTTGATCAGCCACCAGTCTCAGGCACCACTGGGATAGGCAGCAAGATGCAATTGTAATCCAATGAATCTTTGATTAGCCACCAGGCTCAGGTGGTGCTGGGATCAATGAAAGATTCTATTATAATCCAATGAATCTGTGATCAGATGCCGGTGTAAAGGGCCACTGGGTGAGATTGAAAGATTCAATTGTAATCCAATGAGTTTGTGGTCAGCCACAAGGCCCAGGTGTCATTGTGCTGGACAAATCAACTCATTTATGAACCAATGAATCTGGGATCAGCCACCAGGCTCACTTGCTACTATGAGGGGCTGACTGTCTGACCCAGCTGTAAGTCAGATAATTTGTAATCAGCAAGCAGACCCAGGCTCTGCTGAGCAAGGTCTGACTCAGTTGCAAAGCAATGAACCCACGATCCACCACCGAGCTTACAAGCTGCTGTGTGGGGCTGACTGACTGACTCAGCTGGAAGTCAGCGACTTTGTAATCAACCGCCAGGCCCAGGCACTGCTGAGCGTAAAGGTCTGACTCAGCTGCAAAGTAATGAATCTAGAATCAGCCACCAGGGTTGCATGCCACTGTGAGGGCCTGACTGACCCAGGTGTAACTCAGAGAGTTTGTAATCAGCCCACCAGGCCCTGACACCGCTGGATGAGAAAGACCTCTTCAGGTGCCCACTATTGTATCTATGCTCATACAGGGCAGGGCAGGTGAGGTTTATTTAGATGTAAATCAAAGAATTGAGGTTCGGCACTAGGCTCAGGTGTTGCTGAACTGGGCAGATTGTTTCCAGTGGGCGGGGCTATAAGGACCCTCATAGGGAAGCCACTTGGCACAGCACAATCAGACTGAGGGCTGGGTAATTAGTTAGCACTGGGATCCCTAAAGCTGCTTCCCCACTTTACTCATCCAAGACACTGCCATAAACTCCCACATGCCTCCACTCACTCTGTCCTCCATCTGCTGGAGCCCAGGGTAGGTGGGTGCCAATGTGTTTTCGTTGTGGTCACCTTAGCAGTTCTCTGTCTCTCAGGCCAGCAAACTTCATGGCTTTCCACCCTTCTCAGCTGGATGCTGCTCTCCTCTCCACCAGGTTGCTGTAGTCTTGGAAGCCCAGCACGGGGACCAGAACCCACCCTTTTCAGGTGGAGCCAACCAGTCACATTTTCATGAAGCGCTCTTTTCTGTTCAGTTCTGTCTGTGGTTATAGGACTTCTTTCCAGCTGGTGTTCTGTTGGTAATTCCAGCTGACTTTTTCTCCAAAAAGTAATTCCAGATGTGACCTGGGAGGAGATTAGTGTAGCTCCACTTACTCCTCCATCTTGCCAAAACTTCCCCATATGATTTTTTTAAGTGTTTGTTCTAATTTTGTGAAATATGATGGTGGTATTTTAATAGGAATTGCAATGAGTCTGCAGATAGCTTTGGATACTATAGATATTTTAATGATGTAAATTCTTCCCAACCATGAACATGGTATGAGCCTCCGTTTATTTGTATCCTCCTTCATTTTTTAAATTTAATTTTACTGTTATATTATATCAGTCCCCTTTTTGCTCCCCTCTGTCTTCCTCCCCACCCACCCATTCCCCAACAAAGTCAATGCCACCTGTTGTCCAGGTCTATGGTTCCTCCACACTAGGTGCTTGTCTAAACTGTTCCCCTTCCCTGCCTCTTCCTCCCCCTACCCCCAAACGCTTTCCACCTGAACACTGAAGGCCTATTCATTATATTCGTATATCTGGTTCTGTTTTGCTTGTTGTTAGTTTTGTTCATTATTGTCCTGTAATGGGTGAGATAATATAGTATTTGTCCTTCACTGACTGGCTTATTTCACTAAGCATAATACTTTCTAGTTCCGTCCATGTTGTTGCAAAGGTTAGGAGTTTCTTCTTTTCTTTCTGCTGTATAGTACTCCATTGTGTAAATGTATCACATTTTTTTTGATCCAATCATCCATTGATGGGCACTTAGGCTGTTTCCAGCACTTGGCTATCGTAAATAGTGCTGCTATGAACATAGGGGTACAAGATTCTTACAAATTGGTGTTTCAGGATTCTTTGGGTATAGTCCAAGTAGTGGAATTGCTGGATCAAATGGCAGTTCCATTCTTAGTTTTTTGAGGAAACTCCATACTGTTTTCCACAGTGGCTGCACCAGTCTGCATTCCCACCAACAGTGCACGAGGGTTCCCTTTGCCCCACATCCTTGCCAACACTTGTTGTTTCTTGATATGTTGATGATTGCCATTCTGACATGTGTGAGGTGGTATCTTATTGTGGTTTTAATTTGCATCTCTCTGATGACTAGTGATGTTGGGCATTCTTTCATATGCCTCTGGTACATTTTTATATCTTCCTCAATGAGTTGTCTGTTCAGGCTCTTTGCCCATTTTTTAATTGGGCTGTCTGTCTCCCTGGTGTTGAATTGCATTAGTGCTTTATATATTTTGGAAGTTAAAGCCTTGTCTGAGGTATCACTGGCAATTATGTTTTCCCATACAGTTGGTTCCCTTTTAATTTTGCTGATGGTTTCTTTAGCTGAACAGAAACTTGTCAATTTGATATAGTCCCATTTATTGTTTTGTTCTTTTATTTCCTTTGCCCTTGGTGAAGTATCAGTAAACATATTTCAGTGAAGGATATCAAAAAGTTTACTGCATATAATTTTCTCCAGGACCTTTATAGTGGCACTGCTTATGTTTAAATCCTTTAACCATCTTAAGTTTACTTTGGTGTATGGTGTAAGTTGGTGGTCTAGTTTTATCTTTTTGCATGTTGCTGTCCAGTTCTCCCAACACCACTTGTTGAAGAGACTGTTTTTACTCCATTTTATGTTCCTTCCACCTTTGCCAAATATGAATTGATCATAGAGTCCTGGATAAATTTCTGGGCTCTCTATTCTGTTCCATTGATCTATATGTCTATTCTTATGCCAGTGCCAGATAGTTTTGATTACTAGCCTTGTAGTATTGTTTGAAGTCTGGTATTGTGATTCCTCCTACATTGTTCTTCTTTCTCAAGATTGCTGTGGCTATTCCTGGGCATTTTTAGCTCCGTATAAATTTTCAAAGTTCGTTTTCTTTATCTGTGAAGTCTGTCACTGGTATTTTAATAGGGATTGCATTGAATCTGTAGATTGCGTTGGGTAGTATGGACATTTTAATGATGTTAATTCTTCCCATCCACAAACATGGTATATGCTTCCATTTCTTTGTATCTTCCTTGATTTCTTTTTTTTTTTTTTACATGCAAAAATACATTTATTAACATACATTATTTTTACACATATTTAAAGTACATACTGGACTTTGAAGAGTTATTACAAAAAATTTTAAATGTGCCAATAGCTTACATAATTATTACAGTTAAATGATTGTATTTTAGATATACTGTAGCAAGATTAAGCAGTTTTTCTTCTTTAATACTAAT
>PVIW01008758.1:23405-57919 GCA_004026585.1 Noctilio leporinus | reverse complement strand
GGGGAGGGGGACAGAGGGGAGCAAAAAGGGGATGGATGTAATACAACAACAATAAAATTTAAAAAAAAAAAAAATCAGGAACTCAAAACACCCTCATGTACCCTGCTGCTACTCTTTTCAGAAGTAGGCACTATCTTGATCTAACATTATAGATGTTTTTTATACTTTTGAATATATACATGCCATCTTATAGTATATATTCTTTTGTGTTTAGATTATTTTACTCAATATTTTGTGAGGTTCAGCCACAGTGTTATGTATAGGTGTAACTTGATTTTTGTTAATGTTCATCAACAGTTAGGTTATTTGGTGGCCATGGGAATGGCCATCAGGGACCTCTGACTACAGAGCAAAACTGGCTAGGACCCATTGTGAGAAGGTTGTACTTTCCACAGTGATTGCTGAGATATCCAAGATTTGGCTCAGGACTCACTGGGAAGATTTCAAAACAAAGCTCAAAACAAAACTAGGTCATTATTTCTACCCACTCCCTTTTACTCCTAATTGTGGGTCGTGAAAGCTTATGAAACAGACTGACTTTTTCAAATTGAAAAAGAGATAAAGGAGGCCTGTATTGGTCTGGTGCAGTGGCAGCCCTACCTACAGCAGCAGCTCGGAGGCCCCCTGCAGAACAGCCCCATGGTTCTGTGCCAGAAGCACCCAGCTATCCAGGAACCCTTGCAGATACATGTGAGACTTTCACTGATGCCAGATGATGGATTTCTGTGGTTTTAGAGGAAGTCCAAGAGAGAGCAAAAAGTTTAGTGCACAGTTGAAAAGCACATCTAGTCTCTCAACTTATTTTAGTTTCTTCTTTCTAATGTTATGCATGTATGCATGTGTTCAGCTCTCAAATAAATTATCTTGGAGCAAAAAAAGTTGAACCTGATGTATTTACTTGTCAATGGCCTCACCAATTACTGATGGAATCATCTGTATCTTTACACTTTTGCTCCTTACTGCATTATCTCGGACCATTTATTTGGTGTATTTTCCCCTCAGTTTACCGAAATATGAAATAGGTATAAGACCACAATAAAACTACTACAAATAAGATGATGGTGAAGATGGAACACAATGTACTATTTAAAATAAATGAATATCCCAGTTCTTGGTCATAGGCATAGAAGAGAAATTATAAATGTGTGTGTTCTTCCTTCTCTCCTAGGTTCCTTTCAGCAACTTGACCACTCCTTGCTGGGTAGGCAAGGCAGAGTCCTGGTCTTCAAGAAGTTATTTACCTCTTACTTGTTGGATTAATTATCTCACAGGCTTTTAAAATTGAGGACACAGCTGTCCAGTGAGAGCAGGCGACTCATCCAAAGACCCACAGATAATAGAAGGAAATGTGCTCCTAGCTGTCATGCACCATGCACCCTCCACAGAAGGTACACTGCCCCAAAGCCCACTGCTAGCTGTGGTTGTTCAAAACATCTTGACACAGCCTGAGACCTAATGATGAAGTTTCACAGAAATAATATATTTTCATTACTTAATAAAACTCATGATAAAGTATTCCTTATTTATTGTGCTGACCAGAAATATAACTTCATTAAAGCTAAAAGTTCTGGCTGATTCTTTCAAACACTGAGGCCTTAAAAATATTAGGCCAAAACTCAAATGACTGATATTGTTTCCAAATTTTTCTTCTGAAATTAAAAAGGCAAAAGGCTTTTGGTAGTTTAATAGTATCTCTCCTGTGGTGAAAATGAGGTTTATAGCACCCTTAGTATAATGTGAAAATTTGGTAAGTGAGCAATAGGCTTGTCCCTTAGATACCAGCGTTCACTTTTTTGAAAAATAAGTGATGAGTAACAGGCAAATTCTAGCACAAAATTAATGGAATTTTTGCTATACTTTTAAATAATTGAGAGCATCCTTTAAGTTCAAATTCCAAACAGTATGAATTAACTAAAATAAATAGTGAGGCAAAAGGCAACCATACATTGATTTCTCTCCCTTTTTTCCTCCCTCCCTGTACCTGTCTCTAAAAAATAATGAATCTTAAAAAAAGAGAGAGAAAAATCTTTTTAAAAAATAGTGGGGCAAAGGTAGGGAATTTTGCATTTATATCTAGATTCACAAACCCACTGGTTGATTAAAATCTCTTGATCTGTGCAATGTTCCCAGTTTTAGAAACACAGTCCCCAAGTGCCTTGACTCCCAAAATACTCACTTGGTTTCTTTCTTTTTCCATCACATTCCTATATTTATTTAAAACAAACCCAGTAGTACAGACTCCTCTAGTTCTAGGAGGAATAGTTTCCCTTTCTGAATATATAGTTGAATCTCTAAATGATGGGTATATATAATTTAAAAGTACTATTTTAACATGATATTTCATTTCATAATTTTGAAAGAATCATAAAAAGTTCATCTATAACTTAAAATGTTTGAAGGGGAATGTGAGAGAAAGAATAAAGAAAAATCTTGCAAAGACTTGCAAATATTTGCTAAGAAGACAGGAAGTCTACGAAAGTTTATCACATGTGGAAACTTCAGCTCTCAAAAAAAGTATGTGGATTTCAAGGCTGTGGGAGTCGTGGAATTTGTACTTGAGTTTTCAAGAATAGGATTGGGAGACACTACTGCTAAGAAGACAAGAGTTTCATAACTGTTACTTGGTCTAAGGCATCATGTTGCATTAGAATACTTGGTTAAGTAGCAAAGAATTCCATGAGATTTCTGGATATTTGGGGTTAGAAACCACCTTACTTTCTGCTTGCTGATTTCCCTCCCCCATTCAAGGGTCCTTCGCTTTCTAACTTGGAGGCTTAGGCCTGACCACTGAAGAAGCAATGGGGCTATATCTGAGCCAGGGTAGAAGCTTCTTGCTTATTAAAGCACTGATGTCTCTTACCCACTACTCTCATCTCCATGTACTTCTTGGAACCCTCCCTTCTTGGCCTAATACTCATAGTCCAAACTCTAATTCTTTCTTTCTTGACCTAGGTTCATGATTTTGAACTCACCATTTTAAGTCTGGTCAATATTCTTTTGTTGATGACCATAAACAACAAAATCTCTCTCTCTCTCTTTTTTTTTTTTTTTTTAATTCATAGTTTTTCCACTTGTTCTCCTGGCCCTATCTGTTCAGTTCTGCTTTACTTTCCTCAATCCTTCTGAACCATCTTTACTATTCAGTGCCAACCCATTGAATATTTGAAAATATTTTTCTGGGTATAGTGAATAAATGAGTGAATTATTTATTTAATATTTGCAGTTTTCAGGCACATGACATTCAAGATCTTCAGTCACCTGCCATATTTTCATTTCTCTTCTCCACAACTCTCCTCTTCAGCAAGGATAGTTCTGCTCATGGCATCCTTATCACCCTGGCTCAGAAGGCCTCCAGTGTCTTTCTTGCATTCTCCCACCTCCTTTCCATACATTTTATTCTTAATATCCTTTCAAAATGCATTGTAATCCCTTCTTTTGAGTACAAGCATCCTTAAGGCCTAAAGTCCTCATGATCTGTCTCCTCAATTCTTGGTGGCTCTTATTCTCTGAAGTACTTAGTTTTCTATTAAGTGCCACCCATAACAAGTAGGGATCCACATTAAAAACTTGTTTTCTAGTAAAAGAAACTATCTTTACCTTTTTATGTAATACTTCACTTATCTATTGTGCACTCAATAAGCTTTGTTGAGGAAAATAGTCACATTAATAATATTTTCTTTTTTTTTAGATGAATTTCCTGATTTTATTTATTTATATATATTTTAATTTTATTGTTGTTGTATTACATCCATCCCCTTTTTGCTCCCCTCTGTCCACCTCCCCACCCACCCATTCCCCCCAAAGTCAATCCCACCTGTTGTCCACATCCATGGTTCCCTTATACTAGGTTCTTATTTAAACTGCTCCCCTTCCTAATCTTATTTTCTTTATGCAGAGATTGTCTTCGCAAAGTGGTGAAATGTCTCTCAATCTCATCAACTTCAAAAATAACTCCATTTTAAGTTCATGGAAAAGATGTTATTGATTGAATGTAGTGTAACCTCTTACAGTGGAAAGACATGTTAATTTTCTGAAAGAAGGCTAAAACCACAGAGAAACTTGTGCTGAAGCTTGCCTGCATTTAGCCCAACTCCTCTAAGATGATGCTGGCCATTAGGAGATCAAAATGTTTGAACTTGGAGAAAACTATATGAAAAAAGGCCAAATGAGCTTGTTAAAGATATTTTCATGAATAATAACATATATAATAGAAGAGTGTTGAGGTTATAAAAAAATTTTAAAGTCATTTGAAGGATGGTGTCAATAAGTAAAAATGACAAAAATTCTCTCTGAAATCAACTTAAAAAAATTAGAGCACTGTGTGTGCATGTTTATTTGTTTTGTTTTTGTTTTTATTTCTGTTCATAATAAGCAATTGATGATGTGCTAGATTTTTTGAGCAGATATGAAGGGACTATGGATGTTTCCTTATTTCTATGTGGTTCTTAAATCTAATACCATGATGACATTCTTTTGTTAGCATCCACTCAACAATTCAGATAATCTTTTTTACTGGTTTGTATCCAAGTTATGAAATCAACTATAAGCTGTGTTTGCAGCCTGTCAGTGACATGGAATTCTTAACATACGAATGTTCCCTTGAGTTTTTCTAAGCCTCCCTAAACTCTGGATGCACCCCATCAACAGCTTCTGAGTTATGAATAGTATCTACCTTTTATTTCTAATTTGAAGATTTCTTGAGTTATAAAATTACATTTTCTTTGGAGCAAGTATTTTAGAATCTACTGGTATGACAGAGTCATGACTTTCCTTGAACTTTCACAGGAAATGAGGAATGCAAAGGTTGTATAAATACACAGCAAGTTTTCACTCATTGGGAAAACTTAATAGCAAACACATTTTAATTTGAATGTACAGCACAAAAGAAATACATATGGGGGTTATCTTGGAGCATGTGAATGTCTGATACTTTCTAAATCAGTATGTGTAACACATCATAAATACCCAAAACAAGTGTGTATGTATGTGTCTTGTTTGTATATTCCTTCTCTAGCTATAGATATTTTTGTCATCTATTCATATGAAAATTTGGGGGAAAGGGAGTATGATGGGAGGGTAGCAAGTAGCTATCTGCTTTTCATTATTACATTATTTTAATGTTTAGACTTCTAACTATGATTATACCTCCATGCATTATTTATGTAATTAAATTACATATACATACTGCAGTATTATCCAGAATTAAATTCTGTGAAGTCACAGGATAATTCAAATTGAACTCTATTATAAATTTTAAAATCTAATTGTTACTTCCTGAGATTATCAATTATAATTTTGTTCTTATTGATAAGTTTTATTCAAGAAACATTTGTTTAATAATTGCTATGTACTATACATTATGTTAGGCATCAAGAATACTGAAATAGGTAATATTTGGATCTGGCCTTTGAGAAGCCTATAATTTAAATTGGAAACCAGACATAAAATGTATATGTAAAACACCAATGACAGACTTCACAGAAATAGAAAAAATACTTCAAAAATTTATATAGAGCCAAAAACACCCACAAATAGCCACAGCAATCTTGAGAAAGAAGAACAAGGTAGGAGGAATCACAATACCGGACTTCAAACAATACTACAAGGCTACTGTCATCAAAACAGCCTGGTATTGGCATAAGAATAGACATATAGATCAATGGAACAGAATAGAGAGCCCAGAAATTAACCCAGGACTCTATGGTCAACTAAGGGGGAAGGAACATAAAATGGAGTAAAAACAGTCTCTTCAACAAATGGTGTTGGGAGACTTGGACAGCAACATGCAAAAAAGATAAAACTAGACCACCAACTTACACCTTACACCAGAATAAACTCAAGATGAATAAAGGATTTAAACATAAGCAGTGCCACCATAGAGGTCCTGGAGAAATTTATAGGCAGTAAACTTGTGGATATCCTATGCAGAAATATGTTTACTGATACTTCACCAAGGGCAAAGGAAATCAAAGAACGAATCAACAAATGGGACTATATCAAATTGAAAAGTTTCTGTTCAGCTAAAGAAAATATCAGCAAAATTCAAAGGGAACCAACTGTATGGGAAAACATAATTGCCAATGATACCTCAGACAAGGGTTTGATCTCCAAAATATACAAAGAACTAATGCAACTCAACACCAGGGAGACAGATAGCCCACTTAAAAAATGGGCAAGGGACCTGAACAGACATCTCACTGAGGAAGATATACAAAGGGCCCAGAGGCATATGAAAGAATGCTCAACATCACTTGCCATCAGAGAGATGCAAATTAAAAGTGCAATAAGATACCACCTCACACCTGTCAGAATGGCAATCATCAACAAATCAACAAACAAGTGTTGGGGAGGATGTGGGGCAAAGGGAACCCTCATGCACTGTTGGTGGGAGTGCAGGCTGGTACAACCACTGTGGAAAACAGTATGGGGTTTCCTCAAAAAACTAAAAATGGAACTGCCTTTTGATCCAGCAATTCCACTACTTGGACTATACCCAAAGAATCCTGAAACACCAATTCATAAGAACCTATGTACACCTATGTTCATAGCAGCACTATTTACAATAACCAAGTGCTGGAAACAGCCTAAGTGCCCATCAGTGGATGATTGGATCAAAAAACTTTGGTACATTTACACAACGGTACATTTACACAATGTAAGCAGAAAGAAAGATGGAACTCCTATGCTTTGCAACAACATGGATGGAACTGGAGAGTATTATGCTTAGTGAAATAAGCCAGTCAGTGAAGGACAAATACCATATGATCTCACCCATTACAGGATAATAATGAACAAAACTAATAACAAGCAAAACAGAACCAAATGTATGAATACAATGAACGGGCCTTCAGTGGCCAGGGGGAAGGGGGTTGAGGGGAGGGGGGAAGAAGAAGCAAGGAAGGGGAGCAGTTTAGACAAGAACCTAGTATAAAGGAACCATGGACCTGGACAACAGGTGGGATTGACTTTGGGGGGAATGGGTGGGTGGGGAGGGAAACAGAGAGAAGCAAAAAGGGGATGGATGTAATACAAAAACAATAAAATTAAATTATAAAAAAATATATGTAAAACAAAGTTCTATAACTACTACGATAAAAAGCAAAGTAAAATGCAGTTATTAAATTATCTCAATAGTTCATGAAATAATAGATAATATGGAATGAGACTCTGCATTGCCAGATAC
The DNA here is from genome assembly GCA_004026585.1 of Noctilio leporinus. NCBI lineage: Eukaryota > Metazoa > Chordata > Mammalia > Chiroptera > Noctilionidae > Noctilio > Noctilio leporinus. The sequence goes on along the minus strand of PVIW01008758.1, from coordinate 50,736 downwards.
CAGATGCAAAGTAGAGCATATGGCCAATTCTTCTCAGAAAAGAGTTTCATTGCTTTTAGCAAGTGGATGACATGGTCTCAGAGATCTGGATGTTATGTGTACTGGCACCCTCCTAAAATATGCGGTTTGGCTGTTAACATACAAATATGTTATTTCCATCTGAATGTAATTAACAAAAGGTGTAGTTGCTATTCCATTATTCACAGAAACATTTCATCAAGTTTCTGCGTGCACTTAATCAGCACATCCTCAACCACACTCCTCAGGGAAATAGAGAATTAGGCTCCTGTAAGCCTCTGATCCTGTTTCTGTTGATTGACCAACACATGATCTTATTTTAAGTATGTTTCTGTTTATGAACACCTTATTTAATATAGATCTCTTATAAATAATTATTCTGATGGCCTTTAAATAATTTAAATCCAGAGACTTTGGAGGTCATTTGGGGTCTTTTGCTAATATCCTTGTAAAACAACCTGGTCTCATCGATGTTGAAACTATGCTATTCTAGAAAACCTCTTCCCTGTATAACTCTTAGCAAGTTATTTAAAAAGTTCTACTGGAGTCTACTGAACTTCAGAACCAGTGTTGCCTGCAAGTTTAACAGTTTACATGCCATCTCACCTTTTAAAATGCACAAACTGTCCACACTAGCTGAGAAGACTTTAATATCTTCCTGAACTTGGGAACTGTGACTGTAAATTTCTTTTGGTTTTCAGTATCACAACAATGCGCTCCACTACATTTTTTTAAAAATTGATGCTCATCTCATAAATCCACAAATTTGGTTTATTTTTTAATACCTTTTAAAACTATATGAGGTCTGCCTGGAAAAAGTCCAGCCAATGTTAATATAACAAGAATAGTTTGCATGGAATCCATGTAACCTGGCAGCCAAGATGAGTAGACTGAAATGAGCATGCATGAACAATGACAGCTTCACTGTACTAGTCGTTGGGGGTGGTAGATGCCATTGAATAAGCATATTTAATGTGTGACCATCTCACTTAAAATGACTAAGCAAGTAGAGCAATTAATATGCATCAAATTTAACATTAAGCTTGAACATTCCTCCACAGAAACTATTTGGATGATTCACAGGGCTTTCAGGGATAATGCAATGAGTACAGCATAAATAAAAGTGTAGCACCAGCACTTCAAAGATAGATGACAATCTGTTGAAAGTGATTCCCATCCTGGGAAACCTGCAACAAGCAGAACACCTGAGAATGTTGAACATGTATGAGCTGTAGTCAGCAAAGATTGGCAACTGACACTATGAGAATCAGAAACTGATATGGGGTTACAAAAACTACTGTGCCTAAAATTTTGACATAGGCTTTTGGCATGAAACATGTCATGGAAAATTTATTCCATGGCTTCTGCAACCAGAGCAGAAGAGCTATCAAGTGGCAGTCTCTAACGACTTGATTCAAAATGCTACCAATAAACCGATTTCCTCAGGAAAGTCATAACTAAAGACAAATCGTGGGTCTGTGGCTATGATCTGGAATTCTCCTGGTTTTCCACACCTGAAGAAGGCACAGCAAGATCAAGACCCTGTTAACTGTGTTTTTGTTTTTGTTTTAAGATTTTGTTCATTATTTTTAGAAAGCGGGGAAGAGAAGGAGGATGAAAGGAAGAGAAACATCAATGTATGGTTGCCTTTCACCTGCCTCCAGGTGGGGACCTGGCTGGAGACCTGGCTTGAAACTTGGGTATGTGCCCTGACTATGAATCCAACTAGTGACCCTTGGGTTCTCTGGCTGGTGCTCAAACCATTGAGCCACACCAGCCAGGGCTAACCATATTTTTTGATTGGGAAGTTTTATCCATTGCAAGTATGCCTCTCCAGGTCAAGCAATTAATAAGAAGTATTATCTCAATGTTCTTTCTCACTTGAGAGATGCAATAAGACAAAATGGCATAAGGTGTGAGCAACTGGTGATTGGCAGCTTCACCGCAACAACATCCCTTCTCATGCATCACATCTCATGCAGAGTTTTTTGCCAAACATCAAATGACTTAGCCCCACTATAGACCAGATTTGGTACCCTGTGACTTCTAGTTTTTCCCAAAACTAAAATCTGTGAGGTCTCAAGGTACCTACTTACAAGGGGACTGAGGTGTCATTGTCCTATGTACAGTTTTCCTTGTACCTTGTATACTTTCCAATAAATGTTTATTTTCCACATTATATGGCTGGATACTTTCTGGAAAGAGAGTGAGTGTGTGTGTGTGTGCACACATACACATACATATATCTATATGTGTTCTAGAAAGAGGAAGAAGGGAGAAATAAAGAATCATCTATGTATAAGATATTGATATGTTGCCTCCCCCATGTGTCCAGTTCTGGGACAGAACCACAGTCCAGGTATGTTCCATGACCAAGAATCCAATTGGTAACATTTTCGTATACAGGACAACATTCCAACTTACTTAGCCACCCAGCCAGGGACCTTTTAAAGTTTTTCCCCCATACATTTATCATTAACTATAGATGTTACTTTGGTAGTTTCCAGAGCAGCCTCACATACAGATAGGTGAGTCTCTACTTCCTTTCTTTAGATCTACTATATTGCTAGTTCATTAATCTTGAACTCATAGTCAATAGGAGTAAAATTCACACCTGAGCAATGGCTCCCTAACAGATATTTTCTCCATCTGGCACATGGCTACATTCTTGCACTTAGGAACATTAGATACACTTCTGCATCACACTTGGGGGACACTTTGGATGGCAAAATTACCAACAAAAAGCAAAGAAATGTGAAAAACATGATACTGAATAGACCACAGAAAGGACATTCTAGTTTGAGAGCTGGAAAAAATAAAAGGCAGAGTAATATCTTACTCAATTTCAGCTTGGGAGCATGTGTGAGAAACAACTCAAATATTCCACTGCTCTCTGTGGGTCTGAATGATCACAAAAGCACTACACATATTGATGTTGGGCTTATGAATAGTTAACTGTAGAAAATAGGAGAATCTGCTGATATGAAATTCACAAATTATAAGAACCATTGTTTATCATTTAGAAACACTGCTTTTTCTAGTCACTTCCTATTTTCCAATTGTATTACTGATTTCCAGGGCTCTGAAACAGTAACTAATTACAGTATCATAACAACAATAAAATTAAAAGAAAAAAAAAAATAGGAGTAGCCAAAGAACTTCTACACATGATCCATGGACATGAACAACGGTGGGGGGATTGCCTGAGGGCGTGGGGGTACTGGGGATGCTGGGAGGAGGCAGACAAAGGGGAAAAATCAGGACAACTGTAATGTCATAATCAATAAAATATAATTTTAAAAAATAAATAAATCCAACTAATGAACAGGAAAAAAAAAAAGATTAAGTTAAGGGGGATTGTCTCAAGATGATCTTTTGTTGTTATCACTCCTTTGTCAAAAATGCACTTAACCTTTTCTACCAGGAGCCTTAAAGTTCCATATAGAACAATGATAAGAACATGGATGTGTATGACTAGTGATGTTTTCTGTGGTTTCATATCTGTGAATAGTCAATTGGATTTTCACATAAACAAACATGTTAAAACCTGGATAAAGTGAAGTGTTATCTACTTTTCTCTTCAGATTTAACATTAAAATCTATAAAGAACATATTTAGTTAGGTTTTCCCTGGATCTTTGGAGAAATGTTGCCTATAATCAGGCCACATATTTACCATGTTAAAAATAAATGAAGTTTTACACTTTTGCATCCCAGTCATTCAAGATCATTGTTGTGAACCTCTTTCCTTGTGAGAAATTTGCTCCATGTCCTGCCTATCTGTTGTGGAAGTAATGACATCATAGTGCTCTTCATCCTCCTCTTCCCATTCCAAAATCAACCATGCTGCTAATTCTAGATGTTTGCTGTCCTTTTTTCAATTTTGTAGCCATCTGTTCTTCAGATATAGGAAATATATATACAAATATTTGGTTATTATTAGCAAATGATATGAAATCCTTGAAACTGGACCAAATGAAAGAGATTTGGGTAGAGATTTCATTAAGAGTTTAATAATAAAGCCTTAATAATAAAGCCTGTGTTGTAGTCTGGAATCCCCCTGGTGTCACTGTGTAAAATTTGGTTGTGCCAGAAAAGGAGCCATGATGTAAGATAAGGAGGAGGACATCCTCTAAGACAGATAACCAACAGTTATAGGGAAGCCTACAGACTTTTAACACATAGCAATGAGACTTCTGGGCACATGCTGGAATAAATACATGTGAAAAAACGAAAAGACCACCTAAAATACTGGGTAAAATAAAATGAATAATTTTAAAGACTAGGTAAAATGAGGTGACAGAGAAATCACCAGGAACTATAAGAAAAATAAAGGAATCAGGGTGAGAAAGGCCAGAGAAAGCTGATATAAAGGCTTCATGTCCAACTCAGAAAGGATATAGGCCCTAAGGAGTGGAGGTAGGTTTTAATAGCTAGGAGGCTGGAGAATGATTGCAAACACTGATAAAGAAGAAAAGCTTAATCCGAGAGTCTGGCATAAAACAAAAAATCTCTAAGGACCTCCAGTTCTCTTAACCTAGAATAAAATTGCAAACAATTAACCAGTAAAAATGTAAGCAAGCTTGCCTTGTGTCTGGGACTTGTGTTGGAAAACACAAACACTCTGAGGAATGAAAATGCTAGGTCTGAATCACTGCTGCCAATGGGTCTAAATTTATACTACCTGGATGGTACGGGTTAACATAACCTAAGAAATTAACTGTAAAATCTAGTTCAGAATCATAGAAATCCCTTGGGTCCCCACCAAAAGCAAATTGAAAATCATTTCCCAACATGATTGGGAGTTTGGACTCCAAAAACATTTTCAAAAAAGAAAATAATCTAAAAATAAGCATACTCTAATAGACTGCAAACCTCACAAGAAAATCACCATGAGGAAGAGTCAGCAGATGTGAAAACAGATGAATTAATGCTATAATTAACATACTAGAACAATCTAGAAGAGATTATAAGGTGATGTGTTTTAAGTAAATTTTAAAAAGAAAATCATATTAATACAAACAGTTCACATACATTGCAGTTTTAACACATAGTCTCCCCTGGCTGGTAGCACAGTGGATAAGGTGCCGGCCTGAGAACCCAAAGGTCGCAGGTTCCATTCCCCAGCCAGGGCACATAACCAGGTTGCAAACCAGGTCTCCAGTCAGGTCTGTGGCTGGAGGCAGGTGAAAAGCAACCATACATTGATGTCTCTCCCCCTCTCTGCCTCTCTCCCTTCCCCTTTCTAAAAATAATGAAATAAAATCTGAAGAAAAAAAAAAAAAGCAACAACACATAGTCTCAATTTGGATCGAAGGCTTGCAAATAAACACTAAACCTCTACCTGCCTTTACTGCTGAAGCTAAGGGTGAAAGTTGAGAAAGTCAAAGTTGTTTTGGATATGTGATGAATCTTTTGGGTTTGACTTAATGTTAGCATCCATCCAAAAACTATAATAAAAATCTTACTGCATCAGGAAAGAGAAGCAGTCAGGAAATGAAAGAAAAAATTTTAAAGTTCAAATAAGCAAAAGTGAAGTGAGAAAAAAAAAACTATAGGTTAGTATCAGTGTACAGTAGAAATGTTTTGAAAATACAAGATTTGGAAAGTGCTCTCCATGAAAAGTTCAATAGTTTAAGACCTCATTAAAAGGAAACAATAACAATGATGGAATGAATTATTGTTTTAAATTTAATGTAGTTTACTATCATATACATTTAGAGAAAGAAAATCATTGTGTATGAGGTAAGATTATACACTGGAGAAACATTATAATAAACAGTGTAAAGCTAGAGAAGATGAACAAAATATGATTTCTAGAGACATTGTGGAAATTAAGGAATATATTTCAATCTTATGAAGGAAAAGCACTGGGTGTGTATTACTACAACCATCCTGGCATTTTCACAGATGTGAAACTATTATTTTTTGGAAGAGTCTTTTAGAAGGCATAGAGAGGTACAGAGAAAGTATTACAAAAATAAAAGTCACAACAAATGAACTTTAGCTAACTCTTTACCAAGATGACTATATGCCAGGCACAGTTTTAAGCATTTTATACATATCAAGTCACTTTAGCTACCAACAGATGATTCATTTAGCACTCATATTACTTTTATTCTACAAATAAGGAGAGTAAGACATTCACCTACCTTGCTTAAGATCACACAGGCAGTAAGTGGGATGGGGCAAGGATTCAAAACAGCAGACTGGACCCAAAGTCGCTTTGAAATCTATTGGCTGTCCTCTTGAGGATGCCACAATTAGGAAAATAGTTTTATTCTAGATTCTGCCATAGATATTGGGTAAATCCAACAGATTAGCTTAATCACTCAAAATGTATCAGAAACCACCTTTGTGTCAAACATTGATAGGCACTGAAAGGTGTAAAGGAATGAAATAGCTGAAATCAGTTTCTAGTAGAAACAATTCAAGGATCAGAACTGTGTAACATCTCTATTTCTCTTATGTACTTGAATAAAAAATTCATTTTATTTCCAGTGAATACAACTGCATTTACTAAGCATCTCCTATATACCAAGCCCAAGGTGATAGGTATGGAAAGATAAATAATCCAGCCCTACATTTCAGGGAGGTCATCCTCAGTGGATGGAACAGATACACAAGTAAATAACTCCAAGAGAAAATTATGTGTATGATAAAGGAGCACATAAAGTGTCATGGGAATGCAGCTGAAAAGTTGAAAATTAATTTTTAGAGGAAAAGTATGTATGTGTTTATGAGAGCACAGGAAGAAAGAGACATGGACAAACGGAGATCTAGACTACTTATGCAAAGCAGAAAGGAGTTTAGGAGTCTCCTCATGCTAAAATGAGGAGAAGGGGAAAATGGTTAACAGAATTTTTGGCAGAGGAAACAACATGAATAAAAGAGAGAGGGAGCTATAGAGAGGTTTAATTTAGGATCAAGGCTAATGAAGACACTGTTGCCCAAGATAAATGTTTAAATTTGACCATGTTGATGTAAAGAGAAATGGGAAGTTTTCAAAAAGGAATGATGTGATTAAGAAATGATTGAGGTAGCCAACTCTGATATTAACTGAAAACTAAATTAAAAAAAATAAAAGACTGTTAAAAGGAGAAAAATCAAGAAAACTATTACTGTGGTCATTAAATTTTTCATTTTATTATTCAAGCCATCTTATATGAGTTTTTTTAAATTACATAAAAAAGCAAAAGAATGATAGAATCTCAGGAAATCTTTAGTGATGCTATTAAAAGTCATTCAATACAGTTTTGGATTTTATCTATTTATTACCCTGTTATTGACCCTACCTACATATTTATGATGGTGGGCCTATATTGGACAAAAATTTTCAGGGTGTCTAGAATCAAATCTTGGCTCAACCACTAAATAACATTTCTGATGCTTGGCAAGTTACTTAAACTCTCAACTTTTAGAAACTTTATTTTCCAGGGAAGTTACTTAAACTCTCTAAGTCTTAGATTCCTTATTAATAAAACTGGAAAAACAACAGTAAATATCTCATAAGTGGTCTGAGGATTAAACTGCTTGGGAGAATACTGGCACCTGGTAACCATTTACAAGCAGTTACTGTAATTATTGCTGAGCAAGAAAATGTTTTATGTTTCTTTTTTTGTTAAAAAGTTCAAGAGAAGATAACTATTTAGGTTTACATAAAAACACAGTGAGAGACTCACAAAAGTAGTTTTCACCAGTTATGGGATATTAGTTTAAAAGGTTAAACACATCCGTATATACTAAGAAAATCTAAAAAGCTACAAGTATATTAATGAGTCAAGCTGTTTTCTGAAAAATGTATTTGGGCACATCTTTCCTTGTATGTACCTGACCAATGTGTACATGACAGGATCAGACATAGAAAACAGATTGACATTTTTGGCTAAAGGTTGAAATACATCAAAATTAAGTAAATCTCACCCAGAATCTAGACTTTAGTTATATTTTTAGGGATTTTTACTTCCAATTTGAAACAATTTTAGGAGAGAACAAAAATGGTTTAAACTGGGCCAAATAAATTTTATTCAGTTCAGTGTTCTTTCTACTCTATAATTCATCTTCATAATATCTTGGGAAGCAGTCAAGTTTTACAGATTCATTCCCTCCTGAAAACTTGTTTGTTATAGTTAGCATTGGATCTATACATATATTTTACCTTATCAAACACATGACCAGTTTTGCTCTTTGAATGCTTTTGCTCATTTTTTTCTTTTTTTTAAAGATTTTATTTATTATTTCCACAGAGAGAGGAAGGGAGAGAAACAGAGAGGAAGAGAAACATTAATGTATGGTTGCCTTTCACCTGCCTCCAGCTATGGACCTGCTGGAGACTTGGTCTTGTGCCCTGGCTAGGGAATTGAACCAGTGACCTTTGGGTTCGCAGGCTGGTGCCTTATCCACTGTGCCACCAGCCAGAGCCCTGAAGGCTTTTGTTCTTATTGTCAAGCTCTATTTATGTGATTTTTTTTAATCTCAGAAGTATCTAGAAGGCAATGGTTTCTATTAAAAAGGTTATACTTTTTGAGGTACTCTCTCTCACTTGTCCCATGCTGGAAGATTGAAATAGAAGGCAGAATCAAAGGCAGAAACTCAGAGATTGGCTCACTGCCTGTGACTTGGTGGACCCCTTAAGTAATCTTTGAGGAAAAACAGATTCTAACTATAGCAAATGTAGTGAAGGCATGTGTTCAGAAAATGGTGTTCTTGATTTGGTAAAGGTCCATGAACATTGGCTTTGTCCATAAAAGGGTTAAAGTCATGGAGGGCTGGAATATTTATTCACTCATTCTACAGGCTTTTCTAATCTTTCTTTCTGAAAGCCACTCTGCAGGCAATGAACCAGGACAAACATAATATACCTATACAAAGATCTCTCAGATTGCCTCCTGGACAAATTATATAATCCATGGATTTGTATTAGGGGTTCCTCTACTCTCACATTTATGTTAAGTATGACTTTGTAGATTGTAAGACCTATATAATGAGGTGCTACAGTTCAAGGTCAGCTTACATCTTTTACCTTGGAGTTTAAGGGCATATTACAATATCACTACCTGAATAGAAAATTAACGATCTAGAAACTACCTAGGGAAGGTTCTTCTGGGTGTGTTCTTTGGTTAGTTCCCCTTCCATGGCTATAACATCTGTATAGATTTTGCAATGAGATTTGCGTGAATAGACATTTCCTTTCTGCCGCTTCCTTGACTTTACAAAGCTCATCTATATCATGTGCCTCTGTAGAGACTATAATTATGTTTTCATTATAGTGAGATGGAGAGAAATAAGCAGGCTTGTTGACTTTTACAACATTTCAAATCAGATGGGTCAACTTAATATTTTCTGTTTTAATTGTGAAACGTAAGAGATAATTTTTCTAAACTTTAAAAATTGCATGTCATTTTTAGTGGCTTAGCTTGATAGTTATAACGATTGTACAAAATTTCTATCATCATGAAAGTGCCTGGAAAAGAGAAAAAAGGTAAGATTTATGAAATTTATGTAACATAGAGAAAGGTGTTAGAATATGTGTATTAACAAGATGATTTAAAGTTGCAGCATGCTGTTATCATCCTATCAGCAAACATGTCTTTCTAATTATGAAAATCCTGAATGGCAAAGCCATGTTTGTTGATTCTGCAACTCACTGAGATTCTTTTTTATGACTGAAAGCTCTGTAAGCTGAATTATGGAAATAAGAAATCTATCACTGCCCTGGAAGATCTCAGAGGGGAATAAATGATGCCACTTTCTGTCACCAAGTTAAAAAAAATGCAGTGCATTTAGTTGAAGTAGCTCTGATTAAAGCCAGCTGTTAAGTAATTCTCAAAATAAATGGCTATCCAACTGGTGAAAATGACTTAAGATAATTATCAGGTTAGACATGATAAAGAGAGCATTAAATAAGCATTGTAAGCTCTATTTGTAGTAGCTTTTTGAGACATTTCTGAACCAATAGTCCATTCAAAAGTTATACAAATGCATGTTCTTCCTTTCTTGCCTAGACTTTGTACTTTGAAATGGAAGTCAGTTAAGTTGTTTTCTTTTGCTCTTAAGAGTCACAGATTCCAGTGCAAGGTCAGCCTGACATTTCACTTTGTTGGAACAAGCTGGTCAAATGATTCTTATATTGCAATGAAAGTTGATTGTGTCATTTGGGTATGATATATTTAAAAACATTATCACAAATAAGCATCATTATGAGGTGATATCTCAGTAATATTTTATACCAAGCAAGTAGTTTAGTCACATGTGCCTTCTTTGTAATGAATTAAATATCTAAATGAAACTCAAGACCATAATTAAAAATTTTCACTAGCAAATTCTATTCCCTAAGAAGATAAATAGTTTAGTTGTATAGGGACAACTGAGAAAGGAAATATTTTCTCAAAATGAATATCTATTGTTTCCTTTTCATGAAAAATTCAGCATCTGAATCATGCTGTAATAGTAGATTCACAACCATCAATAAATTAATCTTAAGTGTGTATAGTATACTTGGTTGGCTAACACATCGTAAGATCAAGCCACGCCAGTGTAATGTTAAAGAGAGATATGCCAATTTATAATGTCAACTTTAAACTTAAAACATAGAGGAGGTCATAACAGGAGAAGTTAGGTTGTGTTTTGAGAGACACTCATTTGGTCTGAGTTTTGTTTTAGAAAGGACAGCTACTATCAAATTTAGTGAGAGGAAAGTGTCTTCCCACAGTTTTAAAGAAAAGAGGTCCATCACAGCTTGTTTCTTATAACTTTATATTTCTTTAAAACTATAGATAAAGTATAGTTTTAGTATCTTTAGGAAATAGAGTTAAGTATCATTGATTTCAAAGAAGGGGCAGAAATTCATCTAGCAACACATTTATTGTCTTTGGAGATTAAAATATGACAGAATTTTCCCTCCCAAATTATATACTCTTTGCAACATTATTGAATTTCTGTTAAGGGCTCTAGATAGCCTACATACAATTTTTAAAATGCAGTGCTCATTATTCAAAGATTCTGTATTGATGAATTTGGCCACTCACTAAAATTTATTTGTAACCTCAAAATCATACTTGATGCTCTTCTGTGGTCACTGTGGATGTGGGCACATACAGAGCAGCCAAAAACCTGAGTTCTTGATATTTTTGTTCCCAGTCAGGGTAAATGAGGCAACTTGATATCCTCTGATTGCTTCAGCTTTTATCCTGTAAATAAGTGTCCAGTTCACAGTTTATTTAGTACTACAATTTTCTTCATTTTTGTGCCTTTTGTGGGAGATCTTGCTGTTTATAATAGCTTCTCTGAACATTTTGCTAAAGTGCTGTTTTGTTGGCTGTGAGTTTAATGTTAATGAATCATCAACTTATATTAAATAAATGACTGTAAACAGAAACACATGTAAAATGAGGTTATGAATTGATCAATTGTAACCAGAAATTTGCAGGAACCTAACCCTGTCTGTATTTCCCCTGGTTGAAGTGGTTCAGTATTCACAATTTAGTGCTCATGCAAACTCTATTGTATATAACTGCCATGAAAAATAAGAATAAACTTTCACATTTCTGTCATAACTTATTTACAAGCATAAGCAAAATGACATCTTATATTATGAAAAGATAAACTAAAAGAATGTGCATGTAAATATCTTTAATTACAGTGTTGTATTAAATTTGGGGAAATATTTAGACCTATGATTGAGAAACCTGAAGTCATTGTAAGTTTACATGCAGATGCTGTATGAACAGAGCACTCACTGTTCAGATGGCATGTCAAAGGTTATTCATGGAGACCTAAGTCAACTAATATGATGTAGTTAGTATCTATTATCTTTTAAAGGTTCACTCAACCCAAATACATTGTCAGCTGACTTTTCAAAAACTATTAATAAAAATAACCTAAGATTTTAAAAGATCCATTTCCAATTTTTAAATTCAAAATCATAGTTCTTTAATTAACAGAATTTGGTAATCTTCACTATTAGCTCACATTTAGGAACATTTCTCACCTTATACTAGATGAAGTTCATGCATTATGTCCTGCATTCAACCCAGCTACCAGATAAACACATGTTCTAAACTTGTTACATTTTGAGATAGCTACACAGAGTTCCTGCAGAGTTCATCTGAAAGTTAAGTGGGGAAGATATTTTCTCTCTGACTTTTTAGCTCTTTTCAATATTTACATACCGTGGTCAAAGTGACTGAGCCATTTCAACAAGCATTTGATTGTATATTTGTTGAATTTTTGAAGACATGAGTCCTGATTGCAAACACCCAGGATAAAGATTATTTGTAAGTAAAAATGATGGCAACAGCTTCTTCTTGTCATTTATTATGAACAATACACAAATACGTCAATGATTAATTTTTCTCTTGGCTGTGGGCCAGGATTGAAGTTTAACAAACACACTTTTCATAATATGTAGCAGCTGAAAAACTTTCAGTTAAAACTGGCTCAATTTTATTTGCCTTTAAACTCTGTCCCTGAGAGCATCTCAGATTTACCTTTATGACTCCCTAAAAGCGAAGCTTTGTACTCTTGCATATTTAGCTCCAGAGGCTGAAAGAGTTGCTGTGTTACATTGTAAACCTTGTTAAATGGGGGAAATGAATTTCCAGCTATGAATCTCCTCAGAAGAAATGTATTCTTTTAAACATAAGGCATTTAGAAATATTAGTTTTCTGGATTGACTTAACTAGATAATCTGAAATTAAAATACAGTCAAACTAATTTCAGTTAATATGTGGTGCCTAGGGTCCAGATAAATTGATTTGTAAGCAAAAGTCAAAATGGTTGCCTTAACTGAGCCTAGCGACTGTGCCTGTTAACATAGAAACAAACTGCTAGTATGTAGACAAGTTCCTAGGTGCTTTTTTTTTTCAGTATAGATTGCTAAAATTCTGAATTAGATGTTCACATTTACTATTCTAAGTGTATATAGGAACTATTTTCATTTGGTTTCCCTCAAAAATTTTAATTATAAAATATACTTTATCAACATTTTAGGAGTGGTAAAGGCCATGGAAATTCTCTAATTCCATACTAAAGCTGAAGAGTGTTCTAGAAAGGACTGTGAGACTGCACTACTGATGTAATTAAGATCCTTCTAATCTTTATTAAGACTCTCCTGGTATTGTAATGTTTTTATTCATCTCTCATTGAATGGACTCTTGCTCTTATCTCCCACTATCACCAGATGCTGTTGCATTCCTTCGATTCTCAGGACAAGTTGAAAGCCCTTCCTCCAGGGGCTGAATAAGAAATGTCCCACACCCTCTGTCCTCTCTTTGGATTCAGACATTTCATATACCCTTCACTTTTTCCAAAACTTCATCCAATAATTATTCATTGTTTCCTTGCAACTCCAATCTCCATCTACTGAAAGTGTTCTCCCTACAAATATACTCTTCTCTTAATGTGTTTCATTCCATCCAACAAACTTATTCACATGAGAGGTCTTAATGTTGCATGTATTCCCCTTTGTAATCGGACTCTACCTACTTTTAGTCTGTGAAATTTATTTCTAGGAAAACAAAACTTACCAATAACTACCTTATATCAATGGAGACACAATATATGTAGTTCAGTGAATCCAGGCTCTGAATTAGACTATGTTGAAACTGTGTGACTTTCTGCAGTGTTCAAGTTTCTTATTCTCTGCATGTTGCAATTTCCTCATGTGTAAAATGGAGGACAGAATAGTACTTATTTCATAGGATAGTTATGGGGATGAAATTAAACAATATGTGTAAAACACTTAGCAATAGTGTTTAGCACACAGTAAACATCATACAGTGTCAAACAAAATAAATCTAATATGCATTTTTTCTTTATTTTCTCTTTCAGTCTCTCTGTAGCATTTCACCTTATTGATTACCCCGTTTAAAAAATCGACACTTTTGATGAAATTTTGTAGCCTGGCAGGAGGACAGTAAAAACCACAGAAGATCCAGAGAATTTGGTAGCATTTGGTCGGTGGTTATTGTTTAGTTCAATCTTCTGACTTGGAGGTTCAGCTTAGGTACAGAGATATGTAAAGAAAGAATTGAAGCTATGGATTTAGGACCCAGAATTTTGAGAGTTTAGAGATCATTATGAGAATAAGTTCTATGAAAATGAAGATAATGGTGGTTCAGGTGGATACAGGGATGAACTGGAATTGAAGAGGTCTACAAAAACTGTGAAGCTATGCTTTCAGAATGATTTCAGCCCCAGATCATGGTAGGTGGTAAGTGCATGAAAAAATGCTCTGGGCTTTGTACCCTCAGAGGACCCCTGCAGGTAAGTAAGCAATGGGAAGGGGAGGTGGAATACTGGATTAAATACACTTGCAATTACTTAAGAGCTAACACTTCCTGGATTATTTGAATTTCTTTATTATATATCCATTGGGTGTGTCTCTTGGCCATTGAAATTTTTATTGTTAAGAACTCTATTACAAACTAGGCGAGCACATGTCAAATTATCCTATATTTTTAGTAGTTAATAGGTCTACTATTGCTAAAGGTTCAGGTGGGAGAATGAAGAATATATATCTAAATGTTTCCTTAAAGTAACACATTTGGTCCCCTGTCAATTTGCTATCTTAGAGTTGGCTTTTCTCCATTCTCATAATGTCCCAGCATGACATGCTGTGATCCCTTAGTTCACTGTCTGGGGAAACCAAATAGAGAAATGAAGAAATTCAAAAGAGGTCATCCAGGGGATGCACAGTTGAATCAGCATGAGAACAAACAGTCCCTAACTCCCACTGGAACCCATACATTGTCTAGCTCATAACAGCCCCTAGGGGAAAATAATTGTAAACAGATTTCTAGAGATTGAAGTGCTTTTCAAAAATGGAATGGTCTTATATTAAAAAATTCAAACAATTTTATTTTGGTCTTTATAATGAAATTTATATATTTACAGTTCATTTGCTGCTGAAATAACAGTAAAATGGCCTTTGAAGTGATGGGTTATATGTAGATTGGCAGAGTTGCAGATAAACAATGCCAAAAGACTCTAAAAGAGATAAAACTGTTAACCACAAATACACAGTTTCAATTGTGAAGATTTATTTTTCACTGCCCATATAAACCATTCTAGATAACACTGGCTCTGGGAAAGTCATGCTTTGATTATGATCCAATATGCAGTATTTGTAGAACTTACAGGATATATACAATGACATTGCAGAATTTTTCAACATGAAGCAGTTAAAGAAGAAGCGACAAAATGTTCTGCTGGCTCCTAGGCTTTAAGCTTTTTTATAGCACTTTGAAGAGACTAAGCTCTTAGGTGTACTCTCTCCCAGCATTCTGTCCATCTGTTCCCCTGTTTTGGTTCATGCACTAATATGTGGTGCTGCTAAAGCATGTTCTCTATGAACATGATTATGTATGAGGACTCTTCAGGCAGCCACTTGAGGTGAAAGATAATGGAAATAGGGATAGAGGTGGGTATGGTAAAATTAGAGTGATATCTTAGGCTTTTAGTAAGGACTAATCATGTGGCTGGGTACTGGCCTAAGCCTCTATGACATTTCAACCCCACTTGAATTTACTGAAATTTAATTCTAGCAGTAGTCACCTGAAGTAAGCATTACCCCACAGGGTAAAGGGCACAGTCCCCATAAAGATTGCCCCTGCTTCAGACATCAGTCACACCTTGAAATCTCCAAGACATCTGCACTTTTAAATGACTGGCTATATGTATTTGGAGGTTCTCATGGCCACCTCATGTTTAATAATTTCCTAGAAGGACTCAGAATTTAAAGATTCTTATAACTTCTATTTCATTATAAAGAATACAAATCCAAGCTCTGGCTGGTGGCACAGTGGTTAAGGCACTGGCCTGCGAACCCACAGGTCGCTGGTTCAATTACCAGCCAGGGCACAGAACCAGGTTGCAAGCCAGGTCTCCAGCCAGGTCCGTAACTGGAGGCAGGTGAAAGGCAACTATACATTGATGTTTCTCTCCCTCTCTGCCTCTCTCTCTACCCCTTTCTCTAAAAATAATCAATAAAATCTTAAAAAAAAAAAAAATACAAATCCGTTTCCTGCTGCATCTACATGTCAAGATTATTTCTTCTTTGTGACAGTCTTTTTAATAATAACTTTGGCCCAACATGTTGTCTTTTTTCTGGGTATGATAAGATGGCAATGATGATGATTAATAAAATCTATGAGTGATTACATGAATTATCTCAGTTAACCTTCACAATAACCTAATCCTAGGGGAACAATTTCACTGCTTTATTACAGATGAGAAAAGCAATCTTAGGGAGACCGAGTTATTTGCCAAAGTCATGTAACTAGTGATGAGTAGTCTCAAAACTTTAATCCAGATCTGATCAATAGCCAGATTTTCCAGTAAGAATGTTATTAAAACATTTGGAGAAGGAACTGGCATGAATAGTTGAGTCCTCAGCTTTTGTTACAGCTAACCAATCCTTGCCTAGGCTCAGGCTGTTTTCTGATCTGGGGAGAAGTAGGAGGAGCTGTAGAAGGAGTTTGCCAAAGCAATGGAAAGCAGTCTAAGATGGGATTGGTTGAGAAGCTGATGCCTCCAGAGCCAATGGAAATGAAAAGAGGGCGGGCTCTTTGGCTTACTAGCTTTTCTGGCTTCTGAGCTTGCTATCTCTTTCTCTCTCTCCCTCTCCTCATCACCCCATCTGTACATCTGTCCCTCCCTAAAAGGCAATAACATAACCCTGCGTCAGGATTTCAAAGAATAATTTAAAAAACAAATAAATCATGGGATAAAGTACAACGGTGAAAATGTGCTATTTTTCTAGGGAAGGATTAAAGATGGTATTTGAAAAAGAATTGAATAAAATAAGGCCAAGGCAAGTTAGAAATGCCCATTAGGTGACCATGCTAGCTTTAGCAGCAAGTTTGGCATGCACATCTGGTTGACAGGGAGGGGTCCAAGCTAGAGATACAGATTTAGGGGTCATTGGCATAGAGCAAGCATTGAAAGCTGTGGGGGAGAATGAGGTCACCCATTGAGTATGCAGAGGCTGAGAAAAGATAAGGCCCTAAAGGGAAGTATGGAGTACCTCAGAGAATGTGGCCCAAACCCAACTATGATGGAGGGAGTCAGGAAATGCAAGTTCAGTGTCAAGAATGGAAAAATAAACAAATAAACAACAACAAACAGTTTCAAGAAAGAAGGCCCAATTGATGCATCTTTGTTAATGTGAAATCAAGGAAGAATTGTGAACTAGCATTATGCAGACAGCTTCTAAGATGGCCCCCATCAATTTCTTCCACCCCAAATACAAATGCTTCTCCTTGTATCAATGGGTGGACTTTTATTTCCTTCCGCTTGAATTCAGGCTGGACTTATTGAGCTCACCCTAGCAACAGAAGGCATAAAAATGAGAGTGACACTTCTAAAAACCAGGTCATAAGAGACCTGGAAGCTTCAGCCTGTAATTCCTGAAAAATGTGCTCTTAAGTTGCTCCTCTCAAAGTCTTGAGACATGCTCTGAGAAGGTGAGTTCACATGCAGAGGCCACATGTAGTCTTGTGATGTACTGTCCCAAATGACCTTCTGGGCAATAGCCACCCTCAACTGTCAACATGGTGCCTCAGCCATCTTGGTTATATAACCCTGTGGCACCTTCCAATGATTGTAGCTGCAACTACAGCTTTGTGAGACAACTTACATGAAAGCTACCCAGGTGAATCTAGTCAACCCACTGAACTGGGTGATCCCATTAAATTGTTATTTAAGCAGTAAGTTTTAAGCCACTATGCCTCAGATTTCTCACCTGAAAATTCATAATGGTACCTACTTCATAGGGCTATTTTGCAGATAAAGTGAATATGCTTATAATACAGTAAAGTTTTTAAGCATTAATATTATTTATAGACTCACAAATACTATTTCCTTCTTCAAAGTAACATATCATTACACTATTCTTGTCTATGATTTTGTGAACACATAGCAATAGTTTATATGAAATTTAAATTTGTATAGTTGCTATTTCTGATAAAGTTGGAGGCATAGGTAGACATGCTTCACCTCCACACACAAACACAAGAAAAATTACAACTAACCTCAAAACAAATAACACCCAGGACTACCAGAAAATATAACTGTATGAAAGTCCCACAACCAAGGATTGGAAGCAATCACATTCATTCTGACTGGTAGGAGGTCAAAGAAGTGGAGCCAGAAAAGGTGAAAAGAGGTGGAGACATAGAGAGGTTTTGGCTATAGCAGAACCCTTGGTCCCATGCTCATATATGGTGGATAAAAGTTGGGCAGGGTACCTTGGGAGGGAGTGATTCCAGCACCAGGCCAGACCACTTAGCCCTGGATTCCAGCACCAGGAAGATAATGCCCCACAACCTCACCTCTGGTTGTAAAAACAAGTGGGGGTTGTGTTGATGGAAGAAACTGCAACTTTCTCTGCAGAGTCTATTTAAGGGGACAGCACAGATTTAGGACATACACAAACCCACCCACTCTGGCATTCGCCACCAGGGCAAAAGCTAGAAGGACACTAGTCACATACAAAAAGAGAGTGAAGAGACTGGAAATGGGCCCAGACAAATTTCCAATAACTGGCAGAAACAGTGTCCTCTTTCCAAACCTTTCACCAAGGCATAGCCACAAAGTAGTAAAGTGAGTTGCCTGTTCTGCCAAATACCTAAGGCTCCATCCCATACGACGTAATGGGTACACTAAGACAAGGAGTCAAATGAGCTCTATCTAACACACAGAAACACATGCAGGGAGGTACAAATTGAGGAGATAAAGAAATATGGCCCAAATGAAAGAGCAGAACAACACCCCAGAGAAAGGACTAAGCAAAACAAAGATAGCCAACCTATTAGATGCAGGCTTCGAAACACTGGTGGTAAGAGTGCACAGAGAACTCACTGAGCATGGCAAATACAGAAGGAAGAAAGGAAGGCTATAATAAGTGAAATAAATAAAAATCCATAGGAAACCAACAGTGAAAGGAAGGAGCTGGGATTCAAATCAATGAATTGGAACATAAGGAAGAAATGAACAGTCAACCATTACAGAATGAAGAAACAAGAATTCAAAAATCTGAGGAGAGCATAAGAAGACTCTGGGACATCTCCAAAAGTGCCAACATTTGAATCATAGTGATGCCAGAAGGAGAAGAGCAGGAAATTGAAAACTTATTTGAAAATATAATAAAAGAAAACTTAATTTGGCAAATGAAGTGAGCATACAAGCCCAGGAAGCAAAGGGAGTCCCAAACAAGTTGGACTCAAAGAGGACCACACCAAGACATATCATATTTAAAATGCCAAAGGTTAATGATAAAGAGAATCTTAAAAGCCGAGAGTTACCTACAAAGCAGTTCCCATGAGTCTTTCAGCTGGTTTCTCTGAAGAAATTTTGCAGGCAAGAAGGGACTTTCAAGACTACTAAAAATAATGAAAAGCAAGAACCTACAATCAAAATTACTGTACCCAGCAAAACTATCATTAAAATGGAAGGGCAGATAATATACTTCCCAGATAAAGTAAAGCTAGATGAGTTCATCATCATCAAGCCCTTATTATATGAAATATTAAAGGGGCTTATTTAAGAAAAAGAAGATCAAAACTATGCACAGTAAAATAACAAACTCACAACTATCCACAACAATCTAAAAAATAAAAACAAACTAAGCAAACAATTAGAACAGGAACACAATCATAGATATGGAGATCATTTGGAGAGTTATCAGCCTGGAGGGAGAAGAGAGAGAATGGGGGAAAAGGTAGAGGGATTAAGAAGCATAATGGGTAGGTACAAGGTAGACAGGGGCATGTTAAGAATAGTAAAGGAAATGGAGAATCTAAATAATTTATATGTACCACCCATTGACATGAACTAAGTGTGAAGGAGGGTGATTGCTTGAGGGAAGAAGGGCTACTGGGCAGAGGAAAGCCAAGGGGAAATAACTGGAATAATTGTGATAGCATAATCAATAAAATATACTTGAAATAAATATTAAATTCAAAAAAACAAAAAACAAAATGACTTGCTCAAGTGTCAGGCCAGAGGAATTTCTGTGTTTATACCTGGCTGGACCTTCTCTTTGGGTTGGCCAGGGAGACAGCATCGGGGTAAATCTTATCCCAGAGCCCTGGAGCACTGAACCCCAAGGGCAAACACTTTAGCAACTATAAGGAACTGATGTCACCTTGGAGTATACAGCCTTTTTGTTCTAAGGTATATAAAGCCTCCTTTGTTCCAATGTGTATATAAGATGCCCTTACTGTGAGCCAGGTGTGTGAGAGGGTAGAGACTGTGCATGTTCCAGCTGACACTCTCAGTGCCCATGTAGTTGTTAGCCTGCCACTTGTGATAAAGCATGAAAACCCTCCTGAAGGCTCAGCATAAGTCCTTTTATGCCACCAGACCAGAGGCCTCCCTGCAATCAGAACATGCTGGCCCTGGACCTGAGGTGCTGCCTGATAAATGGCATAGTCAACAGCAAAGTAAGGTGTTAGGACCTGGCATCAAAAAAATAGAATGATAACTAAACACTTCATTTTTTGAAGTTGTACATCTTGATGCCAAAACATAGGGAATGATACCAGAAAGGAAGTTCATCAGCCAATCTCATTTTACGTAGCAGTAGTCATAGCAGTAGTAGTACTAATTGATAAGAGTTACTGAGCTTGTTATACATGTCAGGCACCATTACATAGGTTTTCTATTGTTTTCTAACTGCTTTATTGGGATATACATGCTATACAAAAAACTTCATGTATTTAAAGTAGAGAATATGATATTTGGACATGTGCAAGTACAAATGATACCATCATCACAGTTTGGATAACAGACATATCTAATACCTCTCAGAATTTTTATGTTTCTTTGCTTTTTTAAAATTTTGTGCATGAATGGTAAGAACAATTACCATGAGAACTGCCCTATTAAAATTTTGAAGTGCACAACACAATGTTATTAAATATAAGTACTATATTTATTACTATTAAGTCTATTTTATCAGTAGGGTTCTAAGGCATATTCAGTTAAGTAATTTGCCCATGATACAAACCAGGCAGTCCTCTAGAATTCTGTAACAAATGAGGTCAATATAGGCTATGCATGGAGAAGAAAGCTGATTCCAATTAGTCATTAGAAGGCACATCTGAAACAGTGCAAGTGTATAACTACAACAAGGTGAAAGTTCTGTGAAGAGCCCTGGGTATCATATAATTTAATACTGGCATTCCTGACACAATGATTCTAGTTTGAAGTGACCAAAGTTAGCATTGAGAGTACTAAGCCATGTTGACATCATGAACTCTAGACAGGATGTGTTCTCTCTGATCTGTTAAACTCTAGCATTGCCCCATTACAAGCCATTCTCTATCCTAGTTGAAGCCTAATGATCTTTTGAAAATGTAAATATGATCATGTATTTTATTTAAAACTTAAAATAGTTTCCTATGGCCTTTAAAAATAAGTCCAAAACCTTTAGTATGTCCCTTCAGGCCCTCCATGATCTATCCAACTTTGCTTATTCTTTCCAGTCTTATCTCTCCATCCCATTTCTCTGGTCACACTTTGTGACCCTCATTGGCATCATAAACTTTCACCCCAGCTGAGAGCTTTGTCACAACTTGTGTCCCCAAAATACCATCTGAAATAGCTGGGAGAATATTGATACTTCTTTCAGCATCTCCCATCTTTCCTCTGTTCTCCTCTCTCCTCCCACAATGACACTTTCACAATGTTCTATGAAATCATACAATCTTGCACACCATCACAAGTTTAAGGATCTCATTCAGTGTGGGAGCTGAGAATTTTAAGCAACAGAATAATGATGAAATGTGGCTTAAAGCATAGGGATTTGTTTTTCCTCACAAAATAACAAATTCATGGTAGGTGGTTCTGGAATAGAATTCAGCTACTCAATGATGTGAGCCTGAGCTTCATCCTCTTCACTGTTCCCTCGGGGTTACAAGATAGCTGCCAGCAACCAGAAATTGGCCACAGCTCCCAGCATAAAAAGAAAGGAAAAGTTTTCCCTTCACTAGAGTTCTTTATATCAGAAAGGAAAATATTGCCTTAGAAATAAACTATGAAACCCTATAAGAACTGACCCAACTGCAAGGGCCATGAGGAAAGTTTAATATCAAACTGCTACTGAGGCAGGCTGCCTCTGCACAGGAGCAGGAGGTCCAGGAATGGCAGGTGAAAATGTCTGGTTGTGATCTTCCTGTTTATACTACGAGCACTAATGGTCCTGTAACTTCTTCTATATGGATTGTGGAGGAAAGTTATCCTGAATTTCAAGGATTTCAAGGATGACTATTTAAATCTAATTGCTAGTATCTTGAAATCCTCTGTCCAATATGGTCACTGCT
This sequence comes from Noctilio leporinus, assembly GCA_004026585.1. Lineage (NCBI taxonomy): Eukaryota > Metazoa > Chordata > Mammalia > Chiroptera > Noctilionidae > Noctilio > Noctilio leporinus. Next base: position 28,394 of record PVIW01008758.1, on the reverse strand, counting down.
AGCTACATATAACTTTTAGAATTAAGCTTTCATTAATTAAAATAAAGTAAAATTTAGAATTGTTAGAGTAGATAGTAAGTGTTTTAGTTGGGGGGATACATGAGGAGTGTTGGCTTGGTTTATAGACCAGCTGGTTTTCATTCAAAGCAAATAATGAATCAAAAGATAGAAAATATGTCTCCCCTCAGAGCAAGATACAAATGTGAGATTGACTGTCTTTGGGTCATTCAGCCACATCTTTGTATGGACTTACATGATGTGACTTCATCTAACACAGCCCACTTTCTTTTGAAATGCTCACCTACAGATTGCATTTCAACATATTTTATTTGCTCTACTTTTTCATAGACAGGTTGAAATTAATTTTTATTACAGATTGTTTCAGATGTGTCAGTGAACTGTGGCCCTTCCAGTAGGACAAAAATGGTTATGTTGCTTTTGTATAATTCTGTTCAAACAGAACTGAGGCTGTGTAGTGAAAAGCTAGGGAATTCCTGGGCAAGTGGAATAGGGAAACTGAGACAAGAAATTAAACAAGGCCAAGCAATGTGAAAAACTTACAGTTCATTAGTGAATCACAAGACCTTATATTCCCTAACCAAGGACACTTGAGAGTGAATGGTTTATACTGCTCCTCCCTAAACACAGAATACATAGCTTAGATCAACCTGGTCTAGGAGAGAGAGAACGGGGACCCAATTAATGCCATTTGTGCTACCTAAAAACAAAGACAAATGAAGTCAGGGGGAAATGTTTAAAAAATCTGTTGAAGTCAGACCCAAGGTAAAAAGTAATATAGCAAAGCAAACCAAAGAACAATTCCAAACTCCCTTGATAAGCTCATACCGATGCATTAGCATACTAGAAACACCTCTAGAAAGTTTATATTCTACTGCAACTCTCTCATGAGAGTCTAATCTGCAGAAAGAGATAAAATCCCTCTAGACAAAGGGCCAGTACTGGCTCATTCTAGACACTACCATGTCCCTTGTTGGGCATGAACTTTTACGACCTAAACTCTAAGGTTCCTGAAACAGAGGAGGTGTTGGCAGCAGCAGCTTATTCTGGGCTTATCTCTGACCCTGTTTTTGACTTCCCAGTGAGCTGAAAGCAGCCTATTCTTGATTCCTTCTGTCACAGTGACATTTACTTCCCAGTGGGCTAACAGAAGTCCTGCCTTGGCACACTTTTCTAGAATGTTCTAGGGAACCAAAGTGGAACCAAAGCAGAGCACCGCATGGGCTTTCTCCTGTTGCTTCCTGTGGACTAAGTACTTCCTTTGTTTCACTGTCTTCAGCTTTAATAGACATACTCCCAAAATCACCTGGACTCGGGGTTGTGAAATCTTTTCTTCATGAAGTCAAGGACACACACACTATAGGCCAGCCTGAGACAAACCCACGCCAGGCCCAGCCAGTTCAGTAACACAACCATTGTCTATTTCTAAATTGAACTGACTGTTGTGTCAAATTCTAGGCTCAAAAAAGAAGGAAAATGAGAAAGTAAGCATTTAGTGGAGGGAGTTCTTTTGAACTATTTCAGTTATGACTGAAGAAATCCTCTTTATATCCCTAATGATTTTAAATATTGGTAACAGCTACTCTAGTAGTATTGTTGAACCAATACCAAATCAAAGTAAACCCTAAGGGAGGTAGAATGTAGCCCCTTAAGTAATTTTTCCTTTTTTTTTTTAAGATTTTATTCATAATCTCCAGAGAGAAGGGGAGGAAAGGAAGGAGGAAGAAAGAGAGAAATGGAGAGACACATCAGTGTGTGTTTGCCTTTCACCTGTTTCCAGCTAGGGACCTGGCTAGAGACCTGGCTTGCAACCCTGTTATATGCTCTGGCTAGGAATCGAACCAGCAGCAACCTTTGGGGATATAGGCCAGTGCAATTACACTGAGCCATTAGCCATGGCCTAATTTTTGTTTTTAATGAGACACTTTTTATTTCTAAATTTTTATTTTAACAGAAAATTCTGTATTACTGTAGTACATTTATTTTTTAATTTAATTTTATTGTTGTTGTTTACATTCATCCCCTTTTTCCTAATGTCTGTCCCCTTCACCACCCACCCACTGCTCCCCAAAATCAATCACACTTATTTTCCATGTCCATGGTTCTTCAATGCTAGCCCCTTGACTAAACTGCTCCCCTGCTTTGTCTCCTCCTCCACCCTGTCCCCCTTCCTTCTGCCCACTGAAGGTCTATTCATTGTATTCATGTATCTGATTCTGTTTTGCTTGTTTGTTTGTTTTGTTCATTATTGTCCTGTAATGGGTGAGATCATATGGTATTTGTCTTTCACTGGCAGGCTTATTTCAGTAAACGTAATACTTTCTAGTTCCATTCATGCTGTTGCAAAGGGGAGGAGTTCCTTCTTTCTTTCTGCTGTGTAGTATTCTATTGTGTAAATGTACCAAAGTTTTTTGATCCAATCATCCACTGATTTCCAGCACTTGGCTATGGTAAATAGCGCTGCTATGAACACAGGGCTACATAGGTTCTTATGAATTGGTGTTTCAGGGTTCTTTGGGTATAGCCCTGGTAGCGGAATTGCTGGATCAAAAGGCAGTTCCATTTTTAGTTTTTGAAGGAAACTCAATACTGTTTTCGATAGTGGTGCATTCCCACCAACAGTGCACCAGGGTTCCCTTTCCCCCACATCCTTGCTAACACTTGTTGTTTCTTGATTTGTTGATGATTGCCATTCTGACAAGTGTGAGGTGGTGTGGTATTATGGTTTTAATTTGCATCTCTCTGATGGCTAGTGATGTTGAGCATTCTTTCATATGCCTCGGGCCCTTTGTATGGCTTCCACAGAGAGTTCTCTGTTCAGGTCCTTTCCCCATTTTTTAATTGGGCTGTCTGTCTCCCTGGTGTTGAGTCACATTAGTTCTTTATATATTTTGGAGATCAAACCCTTGTCTGAGGGATCATTGGCAAATATGTTTTCCCATATAGTTGATTCCCTTCTAATTTTGCTGGTGTTTTCTTTAGATGAACAGAAAATTTTCAGTTTGATATAGTTCCATTTGTTTATTCTTTCATTTCCCTTGCCCTTGGAGAAGTATCATTAAACATATTTCTGCATAGGATATCTAAAATTTGAATGCCTATATTTTTCTCCAGGGCCTTTATGGTGCCACTACTTATTTTTAAGTCCTTTATCCATCTGGAGTTTATTCTGGTGTATAGTGTAAGTTGGTGATATAGTTTTATTTATTTATTTTATTTGCATGCTGCTGTCCAGTTCTCCCAACACCACTTGTTGAAGAGACTGTTTTTACTCTATTTTATGTCCCTTCCCACTTTATCAAATATTAATTGACCATAGAGTCCTGGGTTAATTTCTGGGCTCTCTATTCTTTTCCATTGACCAATATATTATTCTTATGCCAGTACCAAAATGTTTTGATTACAGTAGCCTTGTAATATAGTTGATTGACAGGTATTGTGATTTCTCTTACCTTGTTCTTCTTTCTCAAGATTGTTGTGGCTATTTGTGGGCATTTTTGGCTCCATATTAATTTTTGATGAATTTTTTAAATCTGTGAAGTACATCATTGGTATTTTAATTGAGATTGCATTGAATCTATAGATTGCTTTGGGTAGTATGGACATTTTAATGATGTTAATTCTTCTCATCCATGAAAATGTTATATACTTCTATTTATTTGTATCTCCTTATATTTCTTCTTCAATGTTCTGTACTGTTCTGAATACAGGTCTTTTACCTCTTTGGTTAAGCTGATTCCTAAGTACTTGATTTTTCTTGTTGCTATGGTAAATGGGATTTGTTTTCTAGCTTCTATCTCCGATGTTTCATTATTGGTATACAAAAATGCTTTTGATATCTGAATATTGACTTTATATCCAGCTATTTTGCTGAATTTGAAGTAAGTTTTTGGTGGAGTCTATCAGGTTTTGTACATATACTATCATGTCATCTGCAAATAATGACAGTTTTACTTCCTCCTTTCCAATTTGGATATCTTTGATTCCTTTCTTTTCTCTGAATGCTATGCCTACAACTTCTAAAACTTTTTGGAACAGAATTGGAGAGAGTGGACAGTCTTGTCTTTTGACTGATCTTAGGGTGAAAGCTTTTAGTTTTTGCCCATTGAGTATGATGTTGGCTCCAGGTTTCTCATACATGGCATTTATTATGTTAAGTTATTCTCCTTCTATTCCCATTTTGCTGAGCGATTGTTTTTTTTTTTTTTTATCATAAATGGTTGCTGTACTTTATCAAATGCTTTTTCAGCATCTATTGAATGATCATATTATTTTTGTCTTTCCTTTTGTTTATGTGGTGTATTATGTTCATTGATTTGTGAATGTTGTACCATCCTAGGGATGGTATCCCACTTGATCATGGTATATAATTGATTTTTTTCTTTTTTTTAATTCTAATTTTCTAAATTTTATTGTTGTTGTATTACATTCATCCCCTTTTTGCTCCCCTCTGTCGCCCTCCCCACCCACCCATTCCCCCCAAAGTCAATCCCACCTGTAGTCCATGTCCATGGTACCTTTATACTAGGTTCTTGTCTAAGCTGCTCCCCTTTCCTGCATTTGCCTCCCCCCTCCCCCCAACCCCTTTCCCCCTGACCACTGAAGGCCTATTCATTGTATACATATACTTGGTTCTGTTTTCCTTGTTGTTAGTTTTGCTCATTATTGTCCTGTAATGGGGGAGATCATATGGTATTTGTCCTTCACCGACTGGCTTATTTCACTAAGGATAATACTCTCCAGTTCCATCCATGTTGTTGCAAAGGGTACATGTTCCTTCTTTCTTTCTGCTATATAGAATTCCATTGTGTAAATGTACCAAAGTTTTTTGATCCAATCATCCACTGATGGGCACTTAGGCTGTTTCCAGCACTTGGCTATTGTAAATAGTGCCACTATGAACATAGGTGTACATAGGTTCTTATGAATTGGTGTTTCAGGATTCTTTGGGTATAGTCCAAGTAGTGGAAT
>PVIW01008758.1:0-23305 GCA_004026585.1 Noctilio leporinus | reverse complement strand
TCCATACTGTTTTCCACAGTGGCTGCACCAGCCTACATTCCCACCAACAGTGTATGAGGGTTCCTTTTGCCCTGCATCCTCGCCAACACTTGTTGTCTGTTGATTTGTCGATGATTGCCATTCTGACAGGGGTGAGGTGGTATCTTATTGTGGTTTTAATTTGCATCTCTCTGATGACCAGTGATGTTGAGCATTCTTTCATATGCCTCTGGGCCCTTTGTATATCTTCCTCAGTGAGTTATCTGTTCAGTTCCTTTGCCCATTTTTTAATTGGGCTGTCTGTCTCCCTGGTGCTGAGTCACATTAGTTCTTTATATATTTTGGAGATCAGACCCTTGTCTGAGGTATCATTGGCAATTATGTTTTCCCATACAGTTGGTTCCCTTTGAATTTTACTGATATTTTCTTTAGCTGAACAGAAAATTTTCAATTTGATATAGTCCCATTTGTTGATTCGTTTTTTATTTCCCTTGTCCTTGGTGAATATCAGTAAACATATTTTTGCGTAGGATATCCAAAAGTTTACTGCCTATATTTTTCTCCAGGACCTTTATGGTGGCACTGCTTATGTTTAAATCCTTTATCCATCTTGAGTTTATTTTGGTGTATGGTGTCAGTTGGTGGCCTAGTTTTATCTTTTTGCATGTTACTGTCCAGTTCTCCCAACACCATTTGTTGAAGAGACTGTTCTTACTCCATTTGATGTTCCTTCCCCCTTTGTCAAATATTAGTTGACCATAGAGTCCTGGGTTTATTTCTGGGCTCTCTATTCTGTTCCATTGATCTATGTGTCTATTCTTATGCCAGTGCCAGGTAGTTTTGATGACAGTAGCCTTGTAGTATTATTTGAAATCTGGTATTGTGATTCCTCCTACCTTGTTCTCCTTTCTCAACATTGTGGTGGCTATTCGTGGGCGTTTTTGGCTCCATATAAATTTTTGAAGTATTTTTCCTATATCTGTGAAGTCTGTCATTGGTATTTTAATTGGGATTGCATTGAATATGTAGATTGCTTTGGGTATTATGGACATTTTAATGACGTTAATTCTTCCCATCCATGAACATGGTTTATGCTTCCATTTATTTGTGTCTTCCTTGATTTCTTTCTTAGTTTTTGATTCCTAAGTACTTTATTTTTCTTGCTGCTATAGTAAATGGGATTTGTTTTTTCGCTTCTATTTCTGTTGTTTAATTATTGGTATACAAAAATGCTTTTGATTTCTGGATATTGACTTTATACCCAGCTATTTTGCTAAATTTGCCTATTAGGTTGAGTAAATTTTTGGTGGAGCCAATTGGGTTTTGTATATACACTATCATATCATCTGCAAATAATGACAGTTTGACTTCCTCCTTTCCAATTTGGATACCTTTGATTCCTTTTTCTTCTCTGATGGCTATAGCTAGAACTTCCAACACCATGTTGAATAGAAGTGGAGAAAGTGGACAGCCTTGTCTCATTTCTGATCTTAGGGGAAAAGCTTTCAGTTTTTGTCCATTAAATATGATGTTGGCGTCAGGTTTCTGATAGATGGCCTTTATGATGTTGAGGTATGTTCCCTCTATTCCCATTTTGCTGAGGGTTTTTATCATAAATGGTTGCTGCATTTTATCAAATGCTTTTTCAGCATCTATTGATATGATCATATGGTTCTTATCTCTCAATTTGTTGATGTGGTGTATTACATTTATTGATTTATGAATGTTGTACCATCCTTGCATCCCAGGGATGAAGCCCACTTGATCATGGTGTACGATCTTTGTAATATACTGCTGAATCCGATTGGCCAATATTTTGTTGAGAATTTTAGCATCTATGTTCATCAGAGATATTGGCCTGTAGCTTTCTTTCATAGTTGTATCTTGATCTTGGGATTAGAATAATATTGGCCTCATAGAACAAGTTTGGGAGTCTTCCCTCTTCCTGAATTTTTTGGTATAGTTTGAGGAGGATAGGAATTAGTTCTTCTTTAAATGTTTGGTAAAAATTCACCTGTGTATCCATCTGGTCCAGGGCTTATGTGCTTTGGAAGATGTTGGATTACTTCTTTAATTTCACTAGTTGTTATTGGTCCATTCAGGCTTTCTGCTTCTTCTGGTTTCAGTTTTGGTAGATTATACCTTTCCAGAAATGTGTCCATTTCATCCAGGTTCTCATATTTTTTGTCATAGAGTTGTTTGTAGTAATTTCTTACAATCTTTTGTATTTCTGTGGTATCCGTTGTGATTTCCCCTCTTTCAGTTCTGATTCTGTTTATTTGGGTCCCTTCTCTCTTTTTCTTGATGAGTCTGGATAAGAGCTTGTCAATTTTGTTTATTTTTTTAATGAACCAGCTCCTGGTCCTGTCAATTCTTCGAATTGTAGTTTGAATCTCTGAGTTATTTAGTTCTGCTCTGATCTTGATGATTTCCTTCCTTCTACTTGCTCTGGGCTTTGTTTGTTGTTGCTCCTCTAGTTCTTGCAGCATTGTGGTTAGGTCATTTTTATAAACTTCTTGTAACCTTTTTTGGAAGGCCTGTATTGCTATAAATTTCCCCCTGAGAACTGCCTTTGCTGTATCCCATAGATTTTGGGCTGTTGTGTGTTCATTGTCATTGGTTTCCAGGAACTTTTTTGATTTTATCTTTGATCTCATTGTTGGCCCCTTCATTGCTTAAAAGCATGTTATTCAGTCTCCATGAGTTAGAGAATTTTTGTTTTTTTCCCTTGAGATTGGTTTCTAGTTTCAAGCCATTGTGATCTGAGAAGATACTTTGTATGATTTCAATTTTCCTGTATTTGTGGAGGCTTGTCTTGTGGTATACCATGTGGTCTATCTTGGAGAATGATCCATGTGCATTTGAAAAGAATGATTATTTTGCTTCTTTGAAGTAAAAGACTCTGTACACATCAGTTAGGTCCATTTCCTCTAGAGTGTTGTTCAATGCCACAACATCTCTGGGGATTTTTTGTTTGGAAGATCTGTCCATTATTGATAGAGGGGTATTAAAATCCCCTACTATTCGTGTGTTGCTGTCTATGTCTTTCTTAAAGTCTTCCAAGATTTTCCTTATATATTTTGGAGCTCTTATGTTGGATGAGTATGTTTATCAGAGTTATTTCTTCTTGATGGATTGTTCCCTTAAGTATTATGAAATGTCCATCTTTGTTCTTTTTTATGACCGTCATTGTAAAATCTATTTTATCTGAAATCTGTATTGCTACTCCAGCTTTTTTTTCATGTCCATTTGCTTGATATATAGTTTTCCATCCCTTCACTCTCATTCTGTGTCGATCTTTTGTTCTGAGGTGGGTCTCTTGAAGACAGCATATATGTGGGTCATGTTGTCTTAACCATTCGGCTACACTATGTTTTTTGATTGGTGCATTTAATCCATTTACATTTAAGGTTATTATTGATTGATACTTATTTGTTGCCATTTTCTCCCTTTGTGTCTGTATTCCTCTTTGGCTTTCTCTGGTTCTTCCTTTTATTTGTTTACTTATTTTTAGAGCAGACCCTTTAGCATTTCTTGCAATGCTTGTTTGATACAGATGTATTCTTTCAGTGTTTTTTTTTTTTTTTTGTCTGGGAAGCTTCTTATTTCTCCTTCTATCTTGAATGTGAGCGTTGCTGGGTAGAGTATTCTTGGTTGCAGGCCTTTGTTTACCATTACTTGAAATACTTTTTGCCATTCCCTTCTGGCTTCAATTGTTTCTGTTGAATAATCATTTGATAGCCTTATTGGAGCTACTTTGTATGTTATTCATCTTTTCTCTCTTGATGCTTTTAGGGTTCTCTCTTTGTCTTAGAATGTTGCCATTTTAATAATAAAGTGCCTTGGTGTTGGTCTGTTTGGGTTGATCCTCATTGGAACCCTCTGTGCTTCCTGAACTGGATTCATGTTTTCACTCATCATGTTAGGGAAAATTTCTATCATGACTTTTTTGAACAGGTTTTCCATTCCTTGTTTCTCTTCTCCTTCTGGTATCCCTATGATATGGATGTTGTTACATTTCATGTTGTCCTGCAGCTCTCTTAACCCCTCTTTAGTCTTATTCAGCCTTTTTTTATTGTCTTGTACTGTCTTGGAGTATTTGTGTACATTATCCTCCAACTCGCTGATGCGGTCCTCTGCTTCCTCTAGCCTACTCTTGATTCCTTCTACTGTATTCTTCAATTCAAAAACTGTATTCTTCATTTCCTCCTGGCACTTATTGATAGTTTCCATGTCCTTTTTCATGCTGCTGTAGTTCTCAGTAAGTTCCTTGTAACTTCCCTGAAGTTCTTTGTAATTTCCCTGGAGTTCTTTATAATTTCCCTGGAGTTCTTTGTAATTTCTCTGGAGTTCTTTGTAGTTCTCCTGGAGTTGTTTACAGTTTTCTTTGATGTGGCTGAGCTCACTGAACTCCTCTATCATCATTGTTTTGAATTCCTTATCTGATATTCCAGGTGCCTCTGTTTCCTTTTGTGTTCTGTCTGGGGATTCTTCCTTTCCTTTTGGTGATGGACTGATTCTTTTTTTCCCCATTTTGGGTGTCTGTTCTTGCTTGCTCTTTATTTATTTATTTATTTATTTTTGTTCTTTCCTTGGGTTAGCCTGATTTGCTTCCTTGCCTTAGTTGAGCACCCTTCTGTGATAGGAGATTTGTGGAGTTCAATGTTGCTGTCTCCCAGATTTTCTCCACTTGCTGTTCTTGGTGTGTCCTTTATTTGGGCTGTCTGGTTGTATTCTGGGCCTGTGGGCTTTTAGCAGAAACAAAAACAAAAAACAAACAAATAAAAAACCAAAACCAAAAAAACACACCAAACCAAACCAAACAAACAAACAAAAATGCAAAAGGAAAAAAGAAATAAAAATGATAATAATAATAATAAGATAGGGTTTAGATGGCTGTTCACCCTTAATAATCCCTGACTGGTCCAGATGGAGCCTGGACCTGAAGGCTTTTAGCAGAAGGAAAAAAAAAAAAAAGAAAGAAAGAAAGAAAGAAACAAAGAAAAAAAGGGAGAAAATCACAAGAGAAAGAGAAATCAATATTAATAAAGAAAAGGTTTAGGTGTCTATTCACCCTTTATGGTCTGTATTTGGTCCAGGTGGAGCCAGGATCAGTGGGTTTTATCAGGGAGAAAAGAAAGGAAAAAGAAAGAAAGAAAGAAAGAAAGAAAAAAAAGGGTGGGGGGACAAAGTCACAAGACAAAGAGAAATCAATATTAATAAAGAAAGGTTTTAGCTGTCTGTTCCCCCTTTATGATTTCTGATTAGTCCAGGTGGAGCCAGAACCTGTGGGCTTTACCAGGAAGAAAAGGAAAACAAAAATTAAAACAAAAAATTTTTTTAATTAAAAAAAAAAAGAGAGGAAGGAAGAAAAGAATAAAGAAAGTGTTTAGAAAGGCTGGGGAAGGGAGGAATACTTAGATTGAGGACTGGGAATGCGGTGTAGGCACAGAGTGAGTAGACTTTAATTGGAGAGTAGGGGGAGGGTCTTGGGTATTTAGGTGGATTGAGGTATGGGGGGGATTAAGAATATGTGAGAAGTAACTTTTGCAAAGGATATGTTGGGGATAAATAGTTCATATTGCTCTCAGTATAACTCGGGTGCTTGAGATTGGCAGCAATCCCTTTCCTGAGACTGCCTCTTTTTCTTGGTCAGGACTTTACAGTCCATATTCTAGCCGGTCTTGGCGTGTGGCAGGGCCTCTGATTGTCACAGTCAAGGCTGATTCAGAGTGTCTGCCCCCAGGTAGGCTGGGCCTTCCGCAGCCTGGCTTGGTTTTAGGGCTGCCAGTATTCTGGAGCCCGCAGGGTGCCCCCTCCCACTCCTGGAGGAGGTTCTTGCCCGGGACAAGCACCCCGCACCCCTGCAGGGCAGCCTGCAACTTTGCCAGTCCCTGTGATGACTGGCCCCGCCCCCGCAGTTTTGGGAGGAGGCCGCCCCTGTACATCAACACTGACTGGGGTCTACCTACACTGTCCCGCCCTTCCGGGGTGTGCACCACTCTTCCAAGCCAACTAGCTCTCTGAGAAGTCCTTTAAGTGACCTCTGTGATGAGCCCCTCCCAGGCGTGGGCAGTGAGGCCTTTGTCTCCGGCAATGGTGGGTCCTTTGCCCCAGCTACTAGTTCCAGGCCCCCTGGCTTGCGGTTTGGAGTTTCTGTGGAGCCTGGGGGCCTGTGTGGTTGCACAGGGATGGGCCTCCCCCCTCACAGGGGCTTCTAGCTGCTGTTTCCCTGGTGGCCCAGCAGCACTGTTTTTGGCCCTCTTGTCGCCCCATCTGGTGCACTTCCCCACTCCCCCTCTCTGGCTTCTGGCAGGACTCTTCTCCTCTGCCTCTAGCCCCGTGAGGAGCTTCCTCTCCCTGTTGCCGGAGTGAATCTCTCACACAGTCCCTCCCGTGCAAGAGTTCGATTCTACGTTCCCTGTGGCGTTTGCCCTCGCCACCTGCACTTCACTGTTGAGACTTCCAGTAGCCAGGGAGCCCAGAGCTGGCCCCAGTCAAACTCGCCCCCCTGGGCAGAGCTGCCACTGCCCAGAGCCGACCTCAGCCCGCGGGCCGGTTGGTCGGTAACGCCTCACCTACTGTCCTGCTGGCCTCCTCTGCTTCTGGGCTGTGATCCCCTGTGTCCAGATGCTGCCTGCTCCAATTCCTAGGGTCCTGAAGATGTCTCATGCTCCCTATCTTGTCCTCTAGCTGCTTTGGTACTGGAGAATACCATCTACACTGCTCTCTACTCTGTCGCCATCTTCCCGACTTCTATAATCTTTTTAATCTATTGCTGGATCTGGTTTGTCAATATTTTCTTGAGAACTTCAGCATATATGACTTTATACCCAGCTAGTTTGCAAAATTTGCTTATTAGGTCGAGTAAGTTTTTGGTGGAGTTTATCTGGTTTTGTTTATACACTGTTACGTCATTTTCATATGACAGTTTTATTTCCTCTTTTCCAATTTGGATACCTTTGATTCTTTTCTCTTCTCTGATAGCTATGGCTAGAACTTCCAAGACGATGTTGAACAGAAGTGGAGAAAGTGGACAGCATTGTCTTGTTCCTGATCTTAGGGGGAAAGCTTTTAGGTTTTGCCCATTGAGCGCATTGTTGGCTTCAGGTCTCTCATATGTGGCCTTTATAACATTGAGGTATGCTCCCTCTATTCCCATTTTGCTGAATGTTTTTGTCATAAATATTTGCTGTACTTTATCAAATGTTTTTTCAGCATCTCTTGATATGATCAAATGATTTTTGTCTTTCTGTTTGTTTATGTGGTGTGTTACACTTATTGATTTGGGAATGTTGTTCCATCCTTGCATTCCCAGGATGAAACCCACTCAATCATGGTGTATGATCTTTTGAATGTATGGCTGGATCTAGTTGGCCAATATTTTGTTGAGAATCTTAGCATCTATATTCATCAGAGATGCTATAGTTTTTTTTCTTAGTTGTGTCTTAACCTGATTTTGGGATTAGAATAATATTGGCCTCATAGAAAGAATTTGGGAGTGTTCCCTCTTCTTGGATTTTTTGGTATAGGTTGAGAAGGATAGGAGTTAGTTTTTGTTTAAAAGTTTTGTAGAATTCACCTGTGTAGCCATGTATTCCTGGGCTCTTGTGCGTTGGGAGTTTTTGAATTACTTCAATTTCACTAGTTGTTATTGGTCTATTCAGGCTTTCTGCTTCTTCAGGATTCAGTTTTGGTAGATTATACATTTCCAGAAGTTTGTCCATTTCACCCAGGTTGTTATATTTTTTCTCATATAATTGTTTATAGTACCCTCTTACAATCCTTTGTATTTCTGAAGTATCAGTTGTAATTTCTCCTCTGTCATTTCTGATTCTGTTTATTTGGGTCCTCTCTCTCTTTTTCTTGATGAGTCTGGTAAAGGCTTGTCAATGTTTTTCATTTTTTCAAAGAACCAGGTCTTGGACTTATTGATTCTACAAATTGTAGTTTGAGTCTATAAGTTATTTAATTCTGCTCTGATCTTGATGATTTCCTTCCTTCTCCTTGTTCTGGGCTTTGTTTGTTGTTGCTCCTCTAGTTCTTGCAGTTTTAAGGTTAGGTTGTTCGTATAAGCTTCTTCTGATCTTTTTAGGTAGGCCTGTATTGCTATGAATTTCCCTCTGAGGACTGCCCTGCTGTATCCCATAGGTTTTGGACTGTTGTGTATTCATTATCATTTGTTTCCAGAAACTTTTTTCATTTCTTCATTGATCTCATTGTTTACCCATTCCTTACTTAAAAGCATGTTATTCATTCTCCATGGGTTAAAGTGTTTTTGCTTTTTCCCTTGAAATAAGTTTCTAGTTTCAGTCCACTGTGATCTGAGAAGATGCTTGGTATGATTTCAATTTTCCTGTATTTGTGAAGACTTGTTTTATGACCTTCCATGTGGTCTATCTTTGAGAATGTTCCATGTTTATTTGAAAGAATGTGTATTTTGCTTCTTTGGAACAATTTCCTCTCATGTGTTGTTCAATGCCACAATATCCTTGATGTTTTTTGTTTGGAAAACCTGTCCATTGTTGATAATGGGGTATTAAAATCTCCTAACTATGAGTGTGTTGCTGTCCATCTCTTTCTTGAATTTCTTCAAGATTTTCCTTATATATTTGGGAGCTTCTCTGTTGGGTACATATGTTTGTCAGAGTTATATCTTCTTGGTGGATTGTTCCCTTAAGTATTATGAAATGTCCTTCTTTGTCTCTTTTTATGGCCTTTACAGTAAAATCTATTTTGCCTCAAATAAATATTGCTACCCCAGACTTCTTTTTATTTCCATTTGCTAGAAATATATTTCTCCATCCCTTCACTTTCAATCTGTGTCGATCTTTTGTTCTGAGGTGGATCTCATGAAGACAGCATATATGTGGGTCATATTTCCTTGTCCATTCAGTTACCCTATGTCTTTTGATTGGCACATTTAATTCATTTACATTTAAGGGTATTATTGATTGATACTGAGTTATTGCCATTTTTCCCCTTTGTACCTGTGTTCCTGTTTGTCTCTCTCTGTTTCTCTATTTTTTAAAGTGGACTGTTTAGCATTTCTTGCAATGCTGGTTTGGTAGAGATGTATTCTTTTAGTCTTCATTTTTCTGTGAAACTCCTTATTTCTCTTTCCAGTTTGAATGAGAGCCTTGCTGGGTAGAGTATTCTTGGTTGCAGGCCTTTGTTTCCCATTACTTGAAATATTTTATGCCATTCTCTTCTGGCTTGTACTGTTTCTGTTGAATAATCATTTGATAACCTTACCGGAGGCCCCTTGTATGTTATTTGCTCTTTCTCTCTTGATGATTTTAGGATTCTCTCTTTGTCTTTGAAATTTCCCCTTTTAATTATAATGTGTCTTGAAGCTGGTCTGTTTGGATTCATCTTCATTGTGACCCTCTGTCCTTCCTGAAGTTGATTAACATTTTCACTCATCATTAGGGAATTTTTCTCTCATTACTTTTTTCAACAGATTTTCCATTTCCTTTTTCTCTTCTCCTTCTGGTATCCCTATAATTTGGATATTATTGTGCTTCATGTTGACCTGCAGCACTCTGAAATCCTCTTCATTCTTGTTCACCCTTTTTTCATTCTGTTGCACTGTCTTGGAATATTTTTCTACCTTGTCCTCCAGCTCACTGATCCCATCCTCTGCTTCCTCTATCATGTTGATTCCTTCTACTGTATTCTTTAATTCAGAAATTGTATTCATTTCCTCCTGGCTCTTACTGATAGTTTCTATGTCATTTTTTAATAATGGTGTAGTTCTCAGTGATTTCCTTGTAGCTCCTCTATAGTTATTTGTAGTTCCCCTGGAGTTGTTCGTAGTGTTCTTTGAGCTAGATGAGCTCAGTGAGCTTCTCTATCATCATTATTTTGAATTCCATATGTGATAGTTTGCTTGCCTTTGTTTCAGTTAGTGATCTTTCCGGGGATTCCTCCTTTCCTTTTGGTGATGAACTGTTTTTTTTTTCCTCCTCATTTTTAGGTTTCATTGTAATTCATTCAGACTGTGATCAGCTGCCAGGCTAAGGAACTGCTAGGCTGGAAGGATTGATTTAGTTGTAATCCCGTCCGTCTGTGATCCTCCACCAGGCTCAGACATTGCTTAGGTTGACAGAATAATTCAGTTGTAAATCAATGAATCAGCTAGTAAACTCAGGCCCTACTGGGCTAAGCAGAGAGTTTCAAATGTAATCTAATGGATCAGCCACCAGCTCCGGTGCAGCTTAGTGGGACAGATTCAGATATAAATCAATGAATCTATGATTCGCTGCCAGGCTTAGGTCCCACTGGGCTAGGCAGCAAGATCCAATCATAATCCAATGAATCCCTGGTTAGCCACCAGGCTCAGGAGCCCCTGGGCTAGATGACAAGGTTCAATTGTAATCCAGTGAATATATGATCAGCTGCCAGTCTAAGAGCCATTGGGCTAAAATGAAAGTTTCAATTGTCATCCAATGAGTTTGTGATCAGTGCCAGGCCCTGGGGCCACTGGGTGGGACAAACCAACTCAATTGTATATCAGTGAATCCACGATCAGCCACCAAGCACACTTGCCACTATGTGGGGCTCACTGTTGGACCCAGCTATAAGTCAGAGATTTTGTAATCACCTGCCAGGCCCAGGTGCTGATGGGTGAGTATGACTGACTCTGTTGGCAATCAATGAATCCACAATCATCTATCAGCCTCACACACCACTGTGTGGGGCTGACTGACTGGCCTAGCTATAAGTCAGAGAGTTTGTAATCAGCCGCCAGGCCCAAGCACTGCTGGGTGAGAGATATCTCTTCAGGTGCCAACTATTATACCTATACTCAGACAGGGCAGGGCAGGAGAGTTTTATTTAGATGTAAATCAAAGAATTGTGATCCAGAGCCAGGCTCAGGCACTGCTGAATGGGGCAGATTGCTTCCTCTGGGCGGGGCTATGAAGACCCTCATAGGTAAGCCGCTTGGCCCAGTGCAGTCAGCCAGAGGTGTGGGCGATGAGTTAGCACTAGGATCCCCACAGCCGCTTCCCTACTTCTCTCCTCCAAGCCACCACCACAAAATCTCATGTGTCTCTAGTCCTCTCTGCCCTCCCTCAGCTGGAGCCCAGAGTAGGTGTGTGCCAATGTATTTTTGTTGTGGTTCCCCTGGTATTTCTCTGTCTCCAGTGCTCTCTCAAGCTAGTAAACTCCACTACTTTTCACCCTTCTCAGCTGGATGCTGCTCTGCTCTCTGCCATGTTGCTCTAGGCTGGGAAACCCAGCTGAGCTGAGGGACCAGAACCCACCCTTCTCAGGTGGAGCCACTGCCTCCATTCCTTTGGCTGCTGCCTCCAGTGTGAGGCTGGCCAGCCCTCTTGCATTTCCATGATTCCTACCAATCACCTTGTGATGAAAGGGCCTTTTCTGTTCTGTCAGGGTGATAAGGCTTCTTTCCAGCTGGTGTCCTGTTGGTAATTCCAGCTAACTTTTTCTCCAGCAACATAATTTTAGATGCGACCTGGGAGGAGATTAGTGTAGCTACACTTACTCCTCAACAATCTTGCTGGAACTTTAATGAGACACTCTTTTTGTTTTAATTTTTAAAAATTATTTATTATTTTTGATAGAGGGGAAGGGAGAGATACAGAGAGGGAAGGAGACATCAATGTATGGTTGCATTTTACCTGCCTCCAGCCTACGGACCTGGCTGGAGACCTCGCTTGCAACCTGGTTATGTGCCCTGGCTAGGAATCAAACCAACAACCTTTGAGTTTACAGGCTGATGCCTTATCCACTGTGCCATCAGCAAGTAGAATAATGAGACACTTTTAAGATGTAAAATGGTGCTTGAGAAACTTTAAAGTGATACTATTGATTATGGTAAGATTGTTGAACTTTAAAGACTCTTAAGTATAAAAAATAAACATGTAGTCTTACAATGTGTTATTATGAATACATGATACTTGTATAAAACCCAAAAAATATACTAAGCAAAAAGGGAAGTAACAGTCATGTCTCAATCATCCCACTTCGTAGAGTTCACTTGAGTTAACATTTTAGTGTATACATTTCTAAACTTGATTTTCACCATTTTATCACTTTCAATTTGTTTAATTTCCATAAAATTTAACTTTATTTTAGTTTTTTAAAAATGCATTGTATAGCAATCATTCTTCCATAGATAACATATATACTATATATACACACACATGTGTATGTATATATAAATATATATATAAATACATATTACCCACACATATTTTAAATTAAAAACTTTATTTCTATTTCATTTATAGTATTTTATTTAATGATTATTTTATATAAATAACCTATTGTTGGACATTTTTATTTTTTCTTATAAATCTATCATTTGATGTATTCGTCTTATTTATTTAGAATAATGGCTTAGAACTTCTAGGACACCATGATAAAAAGGCTCCAAAAGACACCTCCATCATGGCTTCAGGTACTACTGCTTTAGGCCAGGCCAGGCCGGGCCAGGGCGGGGCCTCTAGCTGGAGCAGGGGCTGGCCCCTGAGAAGGCCCTTCCTCTGGCTCTACAGTGCTCTCAAGCTCTGTAAGATGATCTGGAGTAGGAGAAAGAAAAGAGTCACACACATTCCTGATTTTCCATTGCTTTTCCAGAGACAGGAAAGATGCTATTGCCCATAATGGAAATCCTGCCAGTGAACCACCCCTTTCCAGATCATCCTCCCAATGGCTATCCCCTCACCTTCTGGTGTTGACTCAGAGGGCTCTGGATGCTCCATATCAACCTGAAGAAGGTGGGCCAGGCCCAGCAGATGTGAAGTAGGGAAGCTGACCTGCACCAAGGTCTGCTTTAGCTGGAACCAGGGACACTGGAACAGCTGGCAGAAAGCCCGCCCCTTGTCAGGCCAGGTTCCCTCCATAGAGACAATGGCCCTGGGAAGAGGCAGTTGTGTAGCAGTGACAGATACCTGGCATTCTTTTTCTTCACTGCCCTCCCAGAGGATTCTTGTATGGAGTAGAGGCTCTGGCTGGCCTCTGCCCATCCATGAGAGAGCCACATGCCACCTCTAAGCCCTATGTGGCTGTCTTGGGACTAGCAGGTCTGGTGCTACATCATGTTTAACACAGAGTCTGTGTCAGTCTTTCTTCTCAGTGACATTTCTCCTGAAGGTCCTGTACACTGCCCACCCCAACCCCCATGTACCTGCTCATTTGGACCGAAGTCTGAAACAGATTGGTGAGCAGGCTTTTGACCACATCTCCTATTTTGAACCTGTTGATGGTAGTCAGGAGAAATGAATGTGGAGAAATAAATGAGCCAGATGGGACGGGGTCAGTTTGGGACTCTATGGTACAGCTCTGGCCAGCTTCTCCTCTGGTTCTACTAGGCTAGGGACCTACCCCCAGTTCTCTTTGACTCCTGTCCTTTTGGAATAGGAAGGCACCAGAGACTAGGTCTCCGTTGGCAACCATATGTGTAAGATCACTGTTCTGCCCAGCAGACTCTCCACCCCCAACCTCCACTGTCTTGACACAGGAGGTCCTTTGCCTGGACCTAAAGACAACTCATCTTTTAATTGGGTCTTGTGGTGTGTCGCCATGGTCATAATAAGGAGGTGTGCTTCCATGTATCAAGAAGGCCATAATTGCATCGGTTCTGATGGATGAAGAGGACCTGCAAGAGATGTCTATTGTGACTGTTTAAGTCACTGAGTGGAAATAAGTCCCAGAGATTTCTTGTATATTCACTGAGTTATGCTAAGTGTCTCAATTATAAGTGCCTACTTATAGTAGATGCCTAATATACATCGTCAAATAAATGACAATGAAACAAGAAACTTCGCAGATATCAGAATGAGCCTGGAGACCTCTACTATCCCTAGAGTTTCCTGAAGTGGCAACACCAAAGACAAGCACAAGGATCAGCTAAGTGCATTCCCAAATTTGCTTTTCAAACTCAGAAATGCCACAGCCTCTGATGAGTGAGTCAGGTAAATGTCCATGGCAGGCAGAGATAAATAATTGCCATGAACAGCTACAGCACATCCAGCAGACCTGTCTACAGTGCCAGGTACCAGGTAAAGTGCCATGTATGGTCCCCATAGTAGTCCCTATGAGCAAAAACATTATAAGGTTTATGCTCTGTCATGCCTCTTTTCAATGGAGCAAACTAAATCTCAGACAGATGTGGTGGCATTTTTAAGACACACAGGTAGCTGTGGGTAGTCACCATTGTGCCTAAAAGGGAACATAGCTCACCAGGTAAATGGCTTGTCCAGGAAATATCAGGCTCTGGAGAAGGCTATGTGGATGGACATGAAGGTGGAGAAGTGGGAGATATTTCCACCTGGAAAGCTGGTACCATGGATGCAATCGTCTTCTCCAATGTGCCTCTCTGGAGTGCCCACATGCTGCGAACCTCCTGTAAGTTAAGGTGGAACTCAGCTGCACCCTGGGTGGGACAAGGATGGACATCCAGTTGTTGACATCACCATGATTCAACAGGAGAACTGAAACTCACCTCAGCCTCAAATTCTCAGTCCCTTAAGGACATATGCAAGAGAAGATACAAGAGTGCCCATGTTGAATAAGGCTTTATCAATAGGTTTTACAAAGTCCAATTCAGTTAAGTGGGTAGGTGATGTTGACATAATTTTTACTTTCTAGGATACTCATTTAGCTGAAGAACAACAGACTTTTTATCTTAATAGTCTATATGAAGAGCATTAATCCCCATATGTCCTCAAGAAACATATACATTATAGAGGTGAGAACACACAGATTTAGGGATGTCAATGGCTGATCAAGGTCATTCAGGTT
The DNA here is from genome assembly GCA_004026585.1 of Noctilio leporinus. NCBI lineage: Eukaryota > Metazoa > Chordata > Mammalia > Chiroptera > Noctilionidae > Noctilio > Noctilio leporinus. The sequence continues at coordinate 8,551 of PVIW01008758.1, read as the reverse complement.
GGAACTGAGAACTGTCCAAAGCTAGGGCTATGAGGTATTCCCTCTTACCTAACTAAGACTTATCTGCTCCTCTTGGGAACCTTGTACCTTCCAACTTTGAAAACAATGTACAGGAGAGATAGACCGCCTTATGACAATTATTGACTTCCATAAACATATTTCACATTGAAAGGCATTTTGATACTCTCATAATGGAGATCCCAGATTCCACAAAGGACCTAATGCTTGGTGATTCTAGGCTACAGAAAGCCAGACAGGCAGGAATTTGAGCAGATGACTCAGGAAGGAACAAATGCATGTGGCTGGTGACAAGCTGACAGGCAAATCAAAGCACCGTGAGGCAACTGCAAATCAAAGAATGCTGGGGTTGCCTTAGACAACTTGATATCAGATTGAGAAAAATGTAAATGAATAAGAAATCCTCAGGCCAGGCTGGGTGCAAGGCAGCAGCCATCACCACAAAACTGCTGCTGGCAACATACTGCTAGTGCATTTTGATTTGGAATCTGGCTGAGGCTGATAACATTTTACTTGTGCATGTCCTTTCACCAGCAGTGGTTATCTATCTCTAGCTGAGAATGGCATACGTATGCATTGTCCTCTTCAAAGTGTCATCCTAATTCCATGACCTTGAAACCCTAGGAAATTCAGAATGTGCCACTATTTAAGTTTGAATGTTTAAGCAAGTAATTAGGGTTAATTCAGACATATGTGTCTTAATTCAATATGACAGCATCCTTAGAAGAGGAAGACATGTAATCACAGTGGGGAGTTCATATGACATAGAGGTAGGATCTGATGGATGGAGGAGAGGATCTGCAAAGTGATGTCTATTGTGCCATCTACAAGCCCAGGAAAGACTGTTGAGGAAGAACCAACCCCACTGACACCCTCACCTCTAACTCCTATCCACTGTACTTGTGAAAAAATGAATATATGCTATTTAAACTACCCGGTGTAGTCCTATTTTATAGTGATCCAAGCAAAGTAGTACATTACTTTCAGCCACACTTCACTGATGCTGGTCACCCAAACTGAATTACACCATGTCATCAGCTCTAAGAGGCTTTATCACTGTGGCAAAAAACCTCCATTATTGGAGAAGGTTTATAAGGACAGTTGAGCTGACTGCTACACAACATACCTGGGTCAGGTATAGTTTAACAAACAAACAATAACAACAATAATAAAAAACAGGAAAATACAAATATTCAAATAAGAATAAGCATATTCTTATTGTGAAATAAAACATCTTTTTCCTAATATTCCTACATATACCAGAATTGTTTTCCTACAGCAACTTTAAGCAGGAGGGAGAAGTGAAGGTCCAGACTACTTTGTGCATGGAACTGTGGGACACCCTAGAGTAGGGTCTGGGAGGGGTTTGGGGTGTCCCTAGATTTGAGTATGGGTTCTGGGCATTAGAAGGCCATTTTAGGATTATGGTTATGGAGACCTACCTGGGCCAGTTCTCACCTCAGAGGGGCTAGTGTCAGTGGCCCGATGCACCTTCTTGTCCTGGGAGGTAGAGTAGTTGAATCCATTGACCGACTTCTTGATGATGTCTGCATTGAAATTTTACAAAGACAGAACCCTTTTGCTAGTCCATAGGCATCAGGAAGCCTCCACCCAATCTGTGATTTTACCTTCTGACAGTCCTAGCAAACGGATGGTGTGTTGGACACATCAAGGATGTTCCAGGCAGCCTTACTAGCAGAAGCAGTTGGGTACTAACTAGCAGCAGAACTGAGTAATGTCAAGGTTCAAAGGCTCTGAATGGCTGAATCACTGAGGAAAAATACCTCTTTTATAGGTTACTATGGAAACAAATAAGGTCACAATTCATAACCTGTCCAGACTATAATGGTCTGCTGTGCTCTTTAAGATGAAAAACTACAAACATGTATCCAATATATTGTTTTCCCTTGTATTTTGTACAAACCCCCACAATCAATTGTGGTGATGTGTAAGATTTGGAGAAGGTCTACAAGGACAGTGGAAATCAATGCTCCACAGGACTCTGAGGCAGGTAGTTAAAACAACAAAAAGAGCAAAATGAAAAAAAAAAAAAAAGGCTTATGAACTATAAAATAAAACTAAATATTATTTTCTCTAATATTCCTATAAATATGTGAAGAGTGTCTTTGTACCATCCCATGTAGCTAGTGGAAGAAGTGGAAGTTTGTGTTAATGTATCCATGGGACTGTGGGATACACAAAGGAAAGCCCTAGGTGGGCCTAGAGGGAGTAAATTTAATTCTAGATTCTAGGCCCTCCATGATAATCTTGGGGACCTGATTGTGGACAACCCCTGGACTGGCTCTCATCTTAGACCCGTATGGGACAGTGTTGTTGGCATGGTTCACCTGCACCCTGACCTGGTAGATGGTGTAGTGGGACTCATGAACCAGCTCCTCGATGATGTCCTTGTTGGAGTCCTGCAAAAACAAAGTTGGGTACTGAGCTAGCAGACATCTGGAATCTTCCAACTGATCTCTGGTCATGTGTAAACTAGCTATCAAGTACATAGTCTATCAGATCATGTGAAAATATTCCTAGTTGCCCTGTTGAAATGGCAGCAGAATGGAATCATGTGAGGGTCTAACAAGAGTAAAAGGCTGAACCACTGAGGAAAATACCTTTTTTATTGGATATTATGGAGATTAATAGGGGCACAGCTTCTGACCTGGCCAGACTATGCATGTTTTCATGCTTAGTGAGATGAGAAATTGCAAAAGAACATTCCTGAGTAGAATTCCACTCTCTCAGCATCTATTTAATTTTCAGGCTGTATATGTGCTTCTGTCTGTCTTTTTCTGTCTCTTTCAGTCTGTCTCATATCCTAGATCTGGAAAAGCACCCATGTTTTGAGCTGCCCTATATAGAGATTCCATAGGAGGGAACCATTTGAGCTCCCAGGCAATAGGTAAGACCTCAGGCTCTCAGTCCAGATTGTATCCTACAGGAAGCCAGGCAAATGACCTTGGGAGGAAAAGTCTCTACAGTAGAGCCTCACTTGAAACACATCTCCTGGTCCACTGAAGTGTGAGGTATTAATATGTATTTGTACAATACAGGTACAAGGATGTTGCTTGGCCTTTGTTTCCCCATCCAATATTTGGTGATAATACGAGAAACATACCCGCTCTAAGGGTATAGAGAGTTAAAGAATGAATGCTTCAGGGATGTTTGGAACACCTAGTATGTCACAAGAGCTGTGTTTACATGTTATAAATCAGTGTTAGTAAGCTCCTGAAGGTGGAGACTAATGCCTCGCCAAAGGTAAGGAGCACTCTATAACATATAATGACTGAGTGATATTTTGGAAAGCCTTGGAAATGTGACCTCCTCGACAGGCCTGACATCAGGGTCTGATCAGAGATCACTGGGGATCTTTAAATTCTTAGAAGCCAAAAATTCTCTGGATACAGGGAACTTCTGGAGGAAGGTAAGAATTTCTGAGTGGGAGTGGAGTTGGTTTTCAATGTAGCCCAGGCCTTCCCCTAGAGGAGGCAAGAAAACTGAGCTTATAGCCAAACCCACCCCAACCCAGGGTCTGGAAGCCAAGAAGAGGAGCAGACACTACCCAGGAGGTTCAAATGAAATAGGCAGAAACCAGGAGGAGACTCTTGGGGTCCATGTCACCAACTGCTTCTGCTGCATGGATAGCCCTGGGCTGAGATATTTGAATGACCTTATTTAACTCTAAAACATCAACCTTTATTTGCTCAAAATTGTACATGTGCCTAACATTTAAAATAGTGGACCTCATTGCTGAGTAAGAACTGCAGAGTTCAAAACACAGGTTATAAGGAGGCTCAGTTAATTTAGTGAGAACATCAAGGCAATATAAAAGAATCAATCAGAAATGAAAGACACCGTTAGAGAACCAAGATGGCAAGGACCTACAACCAACATTATTCTTTCCAGCAAAGCAATCAGTTAGAATTAAAGGACAGATAAATAGCTTCTCAGGCAAGGAAAAGCTAAGCAATTTCCTCACCACAAACCAGTATTTTATGAAATGCTAAAGGGTCATTGGTAAGAAGAAGAGGAAGATCAAAATGTGAACAACAAAATGATAATAAATGCATATCTATCAATACAAGAATCTAAAAAAAAGCTAAATAAAGAATTAAGCAGATCAGAAAAAAATCATAGATATAAAGAATAATTTGACAGTTGCATCATGTGTGAGAAGATCAGAAGGCAGAGGAAGATTGAAGGAATAAAGTACAAAATTGTTCTTACATAATAGTCATGGAGATGTGAAGTACAGCATAGGGAATATAGTCAATAATAGTCCAATGACTATGTATGGTGTCAGATGGGTGTGACTTTTATCAGGATGATCACTTTTTAAGTTATATAATGTCTAATCACTGGGATGTACACCTGAAACTAATATAATAATGTACGCCAATTTTAATAGAAAGTTAAAATGATTTAAACATTTTACTTTATTTTATTCAAATTTTATTATTTTTAGAGAGAGAGGAAGGGAAAGAGGCAGAAATGGAGAGAGACATCAATGTATGGTTGCCTTTCACTTGCCTCCAGCTATGGACCTGGCTGGAGACCTGGCTTGCAACCTGGTTTTGTGCCCTGGCTGGGAGTTGAACCAGCTCTTCTCTCTAAAAATAATAAATAAACTATTTTAAAAAGAAAAAGACATCTCTTAAAATTTTTCCTTTTTATTTCATTGTGTGAATCCAGAAAAGCATAAGAAAATTAAAATTATCCAGCAAGAACTACAATTAAAATTTCATTTACAATCTTCCATTTCTTTTACCTAGGCCTATATGTGTATGTTTATCTAAAGACAGCAAAATGATAAAAATACCATTTTGCAATATGTCATTTTCACTTCCTATATTTTTATTTTATGTAATTTTAATTTTAATTTTTTAAGATTGTATTTATTATTTTTCAGAGAGAGGGGAAAGGAGAGAGCCAGAGAAGGAGAGAGACATCAATGTATGGTTGTCTTTCACCTGCCTCCAACTACGGACCTGGCTGGAGACCTGGTTTGCAACTTGGTTATGTTGCCCTGGCTGGGAATCGAACCAGTGACCTTTGGGTTCACAGGCTGGTGCCACTTTCTATATTTTAAAACATCCTTTAAAATATGTTACTTCTATGGCAAGTCAGAAGCAACACCCTCTTTTTCTATAGTTGTAGCTCTCTGGTGGAAAATGATTGTTTTTCAACACCTAAGAGCACCTAGGAGGGTCACATCAGGGAGCTGAGATGGGAGGAAAGTTCTGGGTAATAAGGCTTTCTCAGCCCAATATTCTGCATGCTGATCTCAGTGGAAGGTCCTGCTGCTGGTGTCTTGTGCCAAACTTGCTTCTTTTCCTCCTTCACTCACCATCAAGGTCACTGGTTCTTGATTGGGTGGCAGTTCTCCTCCCATCCCCATGACAGTGGATATTTGGTGTTATCTGGACACATTTTCATTCTCATAATTGAGGAACAGTATTCCTATCTAGTCAGGAAAGCCAGAATGTTATATATCCTATAATACCAGGGTTGAAAAACTTGGGCCAAGAATGTTAGTGTCATTCTCCCAGACTAGAAACCCAACTAATTCATCAGTAGGTCTTAATAAGCCTATGGTAAGGATTTTATGTTCATTCCTTTAATTTAAGTGTTTCTATGTATCACTGAATTGTCTTCAGAATTTTGTATTTATTGTCCCCTTTGTTAATCCTAAAGGCTTTGTGAGGGATATACTCCTATTTTGTCTGTCTAGTGGAAAAAGAAAGCTTAAATTCAGAGAGGTTAAGTCACTTGCCGAAGATGTCAAAGCTATGTATGAAGTGCCAAAGTTAGGATTTAAACCAGAGCCTATGCTGATTATAACTGCATTTTTTTAAAGATTTTATTTCATTATTTTTAGAAAGAGGGGAAGGGAGAGAGGCAGAAAGGGAGAGAGACATCAATATATGGCTGCTTTTCACCTGCCTCCAGCCACAGACCTGACTGGAGACCTGGTTTGCCACCTTGTTATGTGCCCTGGCTGGGGAATCAAACCTGCAACCTTTGGGTTCGCAGGCAGGCGCCTTATCCACTGTGCTACCAGCCAGGGCACAACTGCATTTTAAAACACTTGCTTTTCCATCTGTATAGTTACCACCCTACTTTAGAGCTTTATTCCCATTCTTTACACTTTCACACTAATTGCTAGCTGGCTTTCCTGACTCCCACTCTGAATGGGTCACTCTTCTGTTACTGTCACTTTTCTAAAACGTCTGCTCTTCTCACTCCCTTTCTTATCATACCATAAAATACTTCCCACGGGACTACACAGTCTTTATTCTGTCCCCAACCTTAATTCTCATGGCCCATGCTGCCCAAGGCCTGCTGACCTATAGTACTTTTGCTTCCAATGCTGCCATTCCCTGACTGACATCTTTATTTGCATTGAGCTCTTCCCTTTGTCTACCTGATGTAAGCCTACCTATATCACTGGGGTAAATTAGTCCTTTTGTTGTTGTTGTTGTTGTTAAAATTTTAGACTTAAAAAATTGCAATAAGAATACAAAAAATTCACATATTCTTTTCACCTAGACTCTCCAGGTTAACAGTCTACTGTATTTACTTTAGCATATTTACTTTATACTTGTTTTCTATGAATAAGATTTTTTTTTATCTCTTTAAGACTCAGTTGCAGACATATGCCCCTTTGTAAAAAATTTAGGATCCATTTTGTAACCACAGTAAAATTATCAAAATCAGGCAATCAATATTTATACAGTAGTATTATCTAATCTACACACCTTAATATGATCTCGCAAATTAGAATAAAAAGTATTAGAAACAATGTATTTCAGTTCATTTTGTAAACACTCAGTAATCCTTATGATTCCCAGATTTTAGTGTGATATTAAAACTGGTGAGCTCTTAATAGTGCTCTCCACTCCCCAAAGAACATTGAAGCTTTCAAAGAGGTTACATTTATTTCTATTTGGTAGGATACATATATCTGAATGCCATTAATCACTTTTAAAAAATCCCATGAACATATAGAGATAAAATCATATTTTAGATATACTTTTAGACATGAGGGTGAAAGAAACTAAGGAAAAACTTGAACACAATGAACTATTTAACTTTAATGGTCATGATGTCTTTAGCTTTTTGTTAGATTATACAGAATTATTTGTTTACTTAGCTTGAGTTATCTTACTACTTACATGGAATTTAATCTCTTCACAGTTTACTCTCTTCTAAGGAAAAACACTATATTATCTGCCTTTTAAAGAAGCTAAAGGCTGAAAAACACATTATGAAATAAGCTTTTCAGAATGTGAAATATATTTTAAATGACCTAAAATGCATAGAATTTTTTTGAAGCTCTCATCTACTTCTGTTATATACCAGGACTTCCTAGAAATTTGATACTTGAGCTACTAACTACCATTACCATTATTACTGATGTAAAATGATAATAATATTTTCCAATTACTGAGAGCTTTCTAAAAGCCAGACATCAGGCTAGTATTTTGCATAGAAAACATCATCTTCACAGTTACTTTTATATTATTGTCCCTAGTTTACAGAGAAAAATGGGGACTAAAAGAGGTAAAGGACCTTGATCAATTGACAGGTTATCCCCCTCAAATATTGCATACCCCCCATCCCTGCAAGTTCTGGCTGTGTGTGACTTGTAGAGATGAGATTATGTAAAAATGTTATGTGGAATCTAGCTTATAGTCTGTGCCCGACAAGTTGTACTGCCTTAACTAAATATTTTTATCTCTCTATACAGTGCTTGCAAAATCAGGGCATGCAAAAATTCTCTCCAGATTCCTACTCAGCTTAAAAGAAAAAAAAACTCATAGATGCAGACAACCGCATGGTGATTTTTAGGAAGGAAGAGGAGAGGGGGCAGTAAAAGAAGGAATAGAGGGGACTAATGGTGATGGAAGGAGACTTGACTTGGGGTGGTGAACACACAATAAAATACCCAGATGATATATTATAGAATTGTACATCTGAAACTTATATACTTTTATTAACTAATGTCACCCCCAATAAATTCAATAAAAAATAAAAATGTTATCACATTGATGAACAATTGTCAGCTTTACTCAATATGCCAGTTTTTCCAGAATACTGGTTTAAAGGTTAGTTTTTGTTTTTTTTTTTATTGTTGTTGTATTACATCCATCCCCTTTTTGCTCCCCTCTGTCCCCCTCCCCACCCACCCATTCCCCCCAAAGTCAATCCCACCTGTTGTCCATGTCCATGGTTCCTTTATACTAGGTTCTTGTCTAAGCTGCTCCCCTTCTTTGCCTCTGCCACCACTCTTCCCCCAACCCCGTTTCCCCTGACCACTGAAGGCCCATTCCTTATATTCATATACTTGGTTCTGTTTTGCTTGTTGTTAGTTTTGCTCATTATTGTCCCGTAATGGGTGAGATCATATGATATTTGTCCTTCACTGACTGGCTTATTTCACTAAGCATAATACTCTCCAGTTCCATCCATGTTGTTGCAAAGGGTACAAGTTCCTTCTTTCTTTCTGCTATATAGAATTCCATTG
>PVIW01008757.1:16364-57950 GCA_004026585.1 Noctilio leporinus | reverse complement strand
GGATGAAGCCCACTTGATCATGGTGTATGATCTTTGTAATATACTGCTGAATCCAATTGGCCAATATTTTGTTGAGAATTTTAGCATCTATGTTCATCAGAGATATTGGCCTGTAGCTTTCTTTCTTAGTTGTATCTTGCCCTGGTTTTGGGATTAGAATAATATTGGCCTCATAGAAAGAGTTTGGGAGTCTTCCCTCATCCTGAATTGTTTGGTATAGTTTGAGGAGGGTAGGAGTTAGTTCTTCTTTAAATGTTTGGTAAAATTCACCTGTGTAGCCATCTGGTCCAGGGCTTTTGTGCTTTGGGAGATTTTGGATTACTTCTTTAATTTCACTAGTTGTTATTGGCCTGTTCAGGCTTTCTGCTTCTTCTGGGTTCAGTCTTGCGAGATTATACCTTTCCAGAAATGTGTCCATTTCATCCAGGTTGTCCTATTTTTTGTCATAGAGTTAGTTTGTAGTAATTTCTGACAATCTTTTGTATTTCTGAGGTATCAGTTGTGATTTCTCCTCTTTCAGTTCTGATTCTGTTTATTTGGGTCCTCTCTCTCTCTTTCTTGATGAGTCTGGATAAGGGCTTGTCAATTTTGTTTATTCTTTCAAAGAACCAGCTCCTGGACCTGTTGATTCTTCAAATTGTAGTTTGAGTCTCTGAGTTATTTAGTTCTGCTCTGATCTTGATGATTTCCTTCCTTCTACTTGCTCTGGGCTTAGTTTGCTGTTGCTCCTCTAGTTCTTGCAGTTTTGTGGTTACGTCGTTTTTATAAACTTCTTGTAACCTTTTTTGGAAGGCCTGTATTGCTATAAATTTCCCCCTGAGAACTGCCTTTGCTGTATCCCAGAGGTTTTGGGCTGTTGTGTGTTCATTGTCATTTGTTTCCAGGAACTTTTTGATTTCATCTTTGATCTCATTGTTAACCCCTTCATTGCTTAAAAGCATGTTATTCAGTCTCCATGAGTTAGAGAATTTTTGTTCTTTTCCCTTGAGATTGGTTTCTAGTTTCAAGCCATTGTGATCTGAGAATATGCTTTGTATGATTTCAATTTTCCTGTATTTGTGGAGGCTTGTCTTGTGACATACCATGTGGTCTATCTTGGAGAATGATCCATGTGCATTTGAAAAGAATGTGTATTTTTCTTCTTTGGGGTAAAAGACTCTGTATACATCAGTTAGGTCCATTTCCTCTAGAGTGTTGTTCAATGCCACAACATCTTGGGGGATTTTTTGTTTGGAAGATCTGTCCATTGTTGATAGTGGGGTATTAAAATCCCCTACTATTAGTGTGTTGCTGTCTATGTCTTTCTTAAAGTCTCCCAAGATTTTCCTTATATATTTCGGAGCTCCTATGTTGGGTGCATATATGTTTATCAGAGTTATTTCTTCTTGATGGATTGTTCCCTTAAGTATTATGAAATGTCCATCTTTGTCCCTTTTTATGGCCTTCATTGTAAAATCTATTTTGTCTGAAATCAGTATTGCTACTCCAGCTTTTTTTCGTGTCCATTTGCTTGATATATAGTTTTCCATCCCTTCACTCTCAATCTGTGTCGATCTTTTGTTCTGAGGTGGGTCTCTTGAAGACAGCATATATGTGGGTCATGTTGTCTTATCCATTTGGCTACCCTATGTCTTTTGATTGGTGCATTTAATCCATTTACATTTAAGGTTATTATGGATTGATACTTATTCATTGCCATTTTCTCCCATTGTGTCTGTATTCTTCTTTGGCTTTCTCTGTTTCTTCATTTTATTTGTTTACTTATTTTTAGAGCAGACCCTTTAGCATTTCTTGCAATGCTGGTTGGTAGAGATGTATTCTTTTAGTCTTTTTTTTTTTTTTTTTTTTTGGTCTGGGAAGCTCCTTATTTCTCCTTCTATCTTGAATGAAAGCCTTGCTGGATAGAGTATTCTTGGTTGCAGGCCTTTGTTTACCATGACTTGAAATACTTTTTGCCATTCCCTTCTGGCTTGAATTGTTTCTGTTGTATAATCATTTGATAGCCTTATTGGAGCCCCTTTGTATGTTATTTGTCTTTTCTCTCTTGATGCTTTTAGGATTCTCTCATTGTCTTTGAAATTAGCCATTTTAATAATAATGTGCCTTGGTGTTGGTCTGTTTGGGTTGATCCTCATTGAGACCCTCTGTGCTTCTTGAACTGGATTAATGTTTTCACTCATCATGTTAGGGAAATTTTCTATCATGACTTTTTTGAACAGGTTTTCCATTCCTTGTTTCTCCTTTACGAGGCCTCTGTGATGAGTCCCTCCCAGGTGTGGGCGGTGCAGCCTTTGTCTCCTACAATGGTGGGTCAGTTACCCCTGCTACTAGTTCCCAGCTCACTGCTTGCTGTTTGGAGTTTCCGTGGAGCCTGGGGGCCTGTGTGGTTGCGCATGGCTGGGCCTCCCCCCTCGCAGGTGTTTCTAGCTGCTGTTTCCCTGGTAGCCCAGCAGCACCGTTTTTGGCCCTCTCACCGCCCCGGCCAGTGCACTTCCCCGCTCCCCTGCTCTGGCTTCCCGCAGGACTCTTCTCCTCAGCCTCTAGCCCCATGAGGAGTTTCCTCTCCCTGTTGCAGGAGCGAGTCTCTCACACAGTCTCTCCCCTGCAGGAGTTCAACTCCGTGTTCCCTACGGCATTTGCTCTCACTGCAGGCACTTCACTGCTCAGACTTCTAGTCGCCAGGGAGCCCAGAGCTGGCCTCAGTCAAACATGTCCCTCTGGGCAGAGCCGCCACTGCCCAGAGCTGACCTTGGCCCGCCGGCCGCCGGCAGGTTGGTCAGGAATGCCTCTCCTACTGTCCTGCTGGCCTCCTCTGCCTCTGGGCTGTGCTCCCCTGTGTCCAGATGCTGCCCGCTTCAATTCTTAGGGTCCTGAAACGTCTAACGCTCCCTATCTTGTCCTCTATCTGCCCTGGTACTTGAGAACACCATCAGCACTGCTCTCTACTCTGTCGCCATCTTCTTTCTCTTAAGTAAGTCACTTTTCTTCTCAGAGTTTCAAAGTCTCCTTGAGGATCAGAGAAAGTTAGTTGACATGTTCCCACACCTGATAGAAGCAATGGACTTGTGAGGTTCCTCAGGTTGGTTGTCACTGTGACTACTCCCCCACTTCCTACCACAGTAGTATACACAGTCTTACACCAAAACATGGAGTAAGCTCTTAGAATAATCAACCCTCCATAAATTTGATTTGTTTTCTATAGGTTTACAGATCTTTCATTTGAAAAGATGTCTTCAGCAGCGATAACTGAAGCTCAATGTTTTGCATACTTTTAGGATGCATGTGTATCTTTCAACTTTATCTTTGAAGTTACCAGTCTGATAGGATAAAGGGAGAACTATCCTAGTCAAATCAGGGATTCTAATGCACTTGACTCAGGGTCTTGACTAAGTTCCAGGTGCTTTGAGAAAGGGTTTAGGAGGGTCCAATGATCCTCCATGTCCTTTGTCTGCAAGTATGCACTATAAAGTCCATTGTTGCACTGGGCCCACAGTTACCGAGTGCTTACTGTATTATGTCAGACACTTTCCAAGAGCATTATGTGAATTAACCCATTTAACCTTCATGACCTCTGTATGAGGTAGGACTGTCACTGTCATCTTCCTTTACTCAGATGAGGATACTGAGGTGCCCATAGGTACTTTGCCCAAGATGGTGCAGTAGGCAGCAGAGCTGGGACCCAGACCCTAGCAGAGAACCTGTAGTTCCTGGTCTGAAATTGATGACAAGTCTGTCAATGCCTTTCATCTGGATCCAGCACTATAATCTACAAAGAGCTGGCTTTGTCATCTATGTCTGTCTTGGGCTCGGGGAAGCTGCTCCTACAGCTTTTATACTAAAATGTTCCTAAGGCCAGAGGACAATGAATTTACATCATCTTCCCATGTCTGGGCACCAACCACGCTTTTCCCAATCTCACTTTAGGTCTGCCCAAAGCCACCTTGAAACATTGACACCATTCTTGAAATCTCATGTTTGTCTTAAAATTCAGGCAATTTTATTTTATTTTTAAAAATATTTTATTCATTATTTTTAGAGAAATGGGAAGGAATGGAGGAAGAGAGGAAGAGAAACATCCATGTATGATTGCCTTTTGCCATACCTGGTTTGCAACCTGGTTATGTGCCCTGGCTGGGAATTGAACCAGCGACCTTTGGGCTCTCAGGCAGGGCCTACCCACTGAGCCACCAGCCAGAGCTAAAATTCAGGCAATTTTATAACTTACTGCATAGTATATCTGAGTTTCTTATTCCTCCCATATTGATAAATGGCAATAATAGATTCAGGTTGATAGGCTGCACACAAGCTGATAAAGACTGGGCACAGGATGATGACTTCTTTGGAAGATAAAGGCATCTGGACAAAGAGTAGACAGCAGAGCTCAGCTGTATCCCTGTGACATTTTGAAGAAGGTGCAGAGCACAGAAACATGCTGGCAGGCAGGATGTGCCTGCCATCCTCTCACCAGAAAAACATGAAGGGCCAGCACAGCACACTTGGGTGTGAACATCCTCCTGATTTATCATCCTCAATCCCTCCAGGCCAGCCCTGCCTGAAATCTGATCTTTGAGCTGTGAACTTGAACAGGTAAGTCTCAGCCACCCAGGGGTCTCTTAGTTTCAGACAATAAAAACAATCCTGCAATTTTAATAATATTTAATTGAATACTTTAGGGAAATGTACATGTTTTCTCTAGTGGCATATATACCCCCAGCCTTCTGTCACTTATATCCAGTCTTAAGCATCCCAATTTTGGAGAGACATTGGGATGGCATTATAATATTAGGGTTATGGATATAGAGGTTTTCAGGAAGCAGATGGGACATTGTGGACCCATGACTCAAGCACAGTCATTGGCAGTCACCCATGTCTCCTATGCCTTGTGCAGCTGTCCTGCCTTGTCTGGGCAGCAGGAGCCAGCAATTTCAGGAATGATCCAGTAGTCACTGGTCCCCAGATGCTGAGTTGTTTTTCCAGGTTGGCATAAGCTGCTTCCCTCCAGCTGTGGCTCTCTAGGAGTCATCAGAATATGGGGGCTATCCAAGATTCGACTCCTATAGAGTCTATTTAGGGCTGGAAAGCTCTACAGACAATCTCCTCATACTCTAGGAAGGAACTTGAGTGGTTGACTAATACATCTCTTAAAGCCAGAAGCCAAGCCAAGGACCACAGATAGAGTCAATCATGTACAATTCTGATACACCCTTTACCAAAAATAAAAACCATTTAAAGTGCTCTAAACTTTCAGCCATAATGCATTTCATGCACTTTACTTTATATCTTTATATCAAAACACACTCTTATGAACAGTTAAAATAATCACATATAATTATGCAATCTTAGCAGCACCTTTTTTAAAAGTATGCTGGTGGTGAAGTCCACATTTTCAGATTACAATCTCATAAAATGATGCTTCTCTAAACTCCTGTTCATGATTAGCATGGCAGGGAAGTTTTGTGTGAGTAGCTCTGACAGCAGCAAGCTGGCCTCAGAGAGCAGGTTCCCAGTTACCAGCTCATGCAGGAAATGAAAAAATTAAATAATCTCTTCAATTAAATATCTTGTACATGTTACTGTATAGTGCATAATCAAGTCAAATCAAATAGAGAGATGGCTGAGCACTTCCAATCTCAGTATTCAATTAAAGACATAGCCAGAAAACTTTAAATTTGAAACAGAAGTTATTTCATAATACACCAAATATTTAAACTGGCTTTGGATGGGTAGAGGTTGGAATCTGTAACATGTGTAACAGTTAAATCTTGTTCTTCACTTCACTGAATGCATTTATTTTTACATGTTTGTGCAAACACATGTACTGGAATCCAAATTAAAGGGGTGTGTGAGACAGGAGCAGGTGGGACCACAATGATGTAGACATGCAGACAAAAACGTGGAGGACGAGGATATTGTCAATAGAGCTGGAAAGCAGAAGATGTGAGTGAAGATGATAGATGGTGATAAGTGGGAAAGATAGGAAATTGGAGGGATAAGCCAGGGATGAATTCTGCATGGTCTGTAAGCCAAGATAAGGAATTTGGACTTCATCCTAAGAGCAATGGAGGACCTTTGAAATGATCATAGTAGCATTTTAGAGAGATACTTTGGCCTGTATCGTGGAAAATAGAGGGAGAAGAAACAAGGCATTAGGGAGGACAGAATTTTACAGGTCGAATGATAAATTTATTCTGTCTTCCGACATCCATATTTCTAGAAATCATAAACTAAGAGGAAAAATCAGGTGCAAATAATAAGTCAGAAGCCCTCTTGATAATTTAAATTTCATCTAGTAGGGCTTGATTTCAGTGTTAAATTGCTCTGTCAAGGACTAATTCTGCAATGCTCCCTAGTGTTTGTCCAAGACAGAAGATACTTGTTTAGGGTGTGATTAGTGTGTGCATGACTACCTATCACAATGTTTTTGAATCAGATAGGTTTTAATTGTTCTAAGAACAACAAAAATGGATATCTTTTGATATTTTGGGGGAAATAATAAGTAGCCCAAGAGTTAGGCAGTTTCCTGATCCTGATCTTCAGATCTTGAGCAGTTGACTTCATGGACTAGTTTTACTTTGGAAAAAATTTAATTTCTTGGCAGGATGAACTCATCCTATCTAGGACAGTTTTTCGTTTTTTGTTTTTTTTTTTTGGTCCTATCTAGAAAAATTGAAGAATGCTGGGAAAGAATGTGAGAAAGGTCACCCTAGTATATCATGAATGATTTTGTAGAATTTTGTAGCTTGGGATCGAAGGTATTTGTCAGTCAATAAAAATACAGCATTCAGGTCTATTTTCCAATTTAAGGGCAAATGTGTGTTTGTGTTCTGAAGTAGACTATTGTATTATGTAAATATAAGTTCTGGGAATAGTTGGTAAGAATGATCTAAAATCTAAGTAGTAAAGTAAGTAGCTTCCTTAATATTTAAAAAAATATTCTTTCATTTCTTCATTTACCCATAATAAATTGTTCTCATCTGTTATTTTTGAGGAAAATCACTGGAAAGGAAAACTCAGCTGCCATTTCTTTTGAGAAAGTACATTAACTTCCTAAGACATAATTTGTCACTTAGAAGACATCCAGAAAAATAAAAGCTGTATTGAACTGTCAATTTTCTCCACAACTCCATTTTAAACTTTGAATAATGCAGTGTCTCTAGCTAAAAGAAGATTAGATAGAGTCTAAGTATTAACTGCATTCTCTCTAGGCTAGCTTCAGGCCACTTGTTTTTTCATGGCATTTTAGCCTAACCTCTACGTGGTGCATTCAGACATCTTGAAAGCAATGTTCAGAAGATTTTTGCTATCCTTGGTTTATGCCTGTAAGCCTGGCTTCTGCTGGCGTTCTGACTGCGAATTGGAACAGCAACGTCAATGTTGGTCAACTGACTAGAACTGAAGGCAGTGTGGATATGCATAGATGACAAAGTGCTCAGTCAAGAGATAGATGTGGCAGATTTGGAAAGAAAACTTAGGGCTGGCCCACCTTTCTTCAAAGAAGTTGGGTGGTATGCTTTCTTTTCCTCTTTTTTAATTCAACCTCTATGAAACCAGTATATTATATGTACTATGTCAGGTAATATGAAAGGTTTAAAAGAAATGTAAGAATAATTCCTCTATTGCCCTAAAACTTTTAATGGTTGGTAAAACAAGACACATATGAAGTTAAATAAGACTATGCAAAAATGAAAATAAGTAAGACTATTGGGAGTGAGAATAGGTGTCTTAATCGGAAGAAAGAGGAAAGGTAATGAGGTCATGTTGAAGAAAGTATAATGGAGCCCTGGTTTACGAGCAGAAGAGAAGGAACAATGACATAAGCAATAATACAAGAGGCATGAGAGTATTCAGCATTTTCAAGGTTCTTGGAAGGAGCCAGAGTAATTAAGAGTAGGAGGAAATGATGGGATAACATTGGAAAGAGAAGCTAGGTTCAGATTGAAAATTTCATTCAAGGAGTTTGATTTCCTTTGTTGACAATGGGGCATCATCTAGGGTTTAAAGTGGGAGAGTGCCATTCACCTGCTAAAATATACATTGTAAAAACTCAAATTATTTTTAAAGTAAAAAGTAAAAAAGATGACAAAGTGAGGTTGCTTTTCCATCATACTTCAATGTCTTTACAATTTTTTATTTTCTATTTTTATTTTTTAGTTTTAGAGCCAGGTGCCTATCAATATGCTAGAGGACATGATGATAGAACCAAACAGATATGGAACAATGCTCCTTGCTGTATAAAGGGAATTCCAGGATTCTTTGAGAGGTACTGTCTTGGGAGCAAGTATCTTAATAAACTAGAGATCAGGGGAGATGGGAAAACATCAGCATCAAGAGCATCAGCTGTGGCAGGTGTTCATTCAATAGCTGAGAACAGAGCTAATGCTCTCAGCACCTGCTGCTGCTCTCTCTGAATTCACAAACTTTCCAAGGATTACTCTCTCCAACTTTCCCCCATCTTCCCTGAAACCTGCAAAAAAGAGCTATGGTCAGAAAAGTCAGTGACCTGTCCAAATTCACTCAACCAATCCAGCAGAATAAGAACTGGGAGTTGTATGCTTTTCTTATCATGGGGTCAAAGATGTCACCCATGATTCCAAGGGGCTCTATGGGTCTAGACACCTGGATTTCCTGACTTTGGATGTGTTCACATTGACTTAAGATGTCTACTTTCTTCTCTCCACTTCAATCAACTTCTGAAGTTCATCTTGACTGCACCTTCCAGACCTCCTTCCTATGAAGCCAGACTCCTGGTATCTGGGACCTGCTGGCCCTCTGAAGGGGACAAAGGGAGAGGCAGCAAAAGGCTAGACCAAGTAGGTAATGAGGTTATTAGCTACAGGTGAGGTGTCAGGGTACTGAGTGGCAAGTTAAGAAACAAGGAAGCAAAATGACCAGAGGTGGGCATCAAAGTCTGAGGACCTGCTCTGTGGAGCTCTGCAGTAATTACAGGCGGAAAATTCACAAAATATATTTGCCATCAGCTACTGTGGCCAATCAAAGTGAGTGGAGGCTAGAGAGAGGCCTCCTGCTAATGGCTGCATAAGGAATGGATTGGTGCCCATATTTTGGACTAGTGAGGAATATTCCCACCACAAATTTCAGGTAAAAATTGGCCTTTAATGTTAAAACTTGAACCCCATCCCCTTTTTTTCTCTAATGGGGATCCTTTGGAGCTGATATTCAACCACTGAGCTGGGTTTAAACACCTTTCTGATCCTCATGACTTGTAGGGAGAGAGGAATGCAATTGCCTGAGAGAACACAGAGCAGGCACATCAGATGTGGGCTGGAGACCAAGGGTGGCTCCGAGGCCACAACAAACCGCATGCAGCATTAGTGCAGGGAAGTGGAGCCTGCTAGGACATAAATGGAAAGGAAACAGTCTGTTCTGCAAGCAGCTGCCTAAGTAAGCTATGTCCAGGTGTCAGAAATAAGGCCACTACAGCAAGAAGGGGAGAGCCAGCAAAGATCTGATCTGGGGAAAATGGACATGTGGGACAAAAAGGATCCAGACTGGACTAAGCTTTATCATCCATCCTTCAGTAGGGAAAATTCCAGATTCATACCAGCACCTATTATCCACAATTTTTGATTGATCACCACTCTCACTTGTCACTGAAGTCATACAGATCATGTGTGGTGACCTGGCCATTCTTTCTCTCTGCTCTGGCCTCTCACATTTGTTTTTCCAGCAAAAAAAATTGATTTTCCCTCTTTGTTATCCTTCTCCCAAAATGTTCCTCAGGATTCCTAAGAGTGTTTCCAATTGTAACCTGAATATCTATCCTCCTACTTCCAGGAAAGCTCATTTTTCTTCCAAGAGTAAATGGAAGGAGGCATGGGGACTTCCATCATTAAAGCAAAGTCAAATGCTTTGCAGTCCCTCTGGCCCTAGCAACGCATTCATCCTCTCTCATGCAGGCAGCTCCCCACACTGCTGGCCACTCTGACCGCCACATCCCTCAGACCACAGCCCTCTCCATTCCCAGCACAGTCCACCCCTGAGAAAGAGGAGAGGTTGGGGAATAGAGGAACTGGCTCAGGGGGACCTGCTTGGTCTTGCTCTGTCACATCTTGTCACCTAAACATCATTCACAAAGACTTCCTCTCATGACTCCCCTACTTTCCCCTTCAGCCTGGTTTCCTTTTGGACACTGAGTCCAGTAGAGATATCAGAATATACACTGGTTTCAGAAGCTCTTCCAGGGTTCCTGCTCCATCTGGGGCATCCGACGATAATGCAGGGCACTGCTCTCAGTGGCAGTTAAGAAGTTCTCTAGTGTTCTATGACAGTTAGGCAAGTGCCCTGAGCCTTGCAACTGACTTCTGGGTCAGAGGTCATAAATTCCCAGGTTCCTCAGCTCTGGCCTGATTCCAACACCCTTTTACATATTCCTAACAGTATGTATCACTTTCATTTTGCTGCACGTGTTTACTCATATTCAGTGTATTGTCTTACTATTTTCACATGAAATCCTAATAGAGGATTCTAGGATTTTTTGTTTTTGTTTTTGTTTTTAATGCCCATGCTTGGATTGGGTGGCCCTCAAGACCAGATTCCCAGAGTTTTCAATCCGAAGCAGGGAACACTCCCGTCAAGGAGGATCATTTTATATTATTATTTTTATGAGGGATATTGGGCTGTAGTTTTCTTTCTGTACTACTTTTGTATGGTTTTGTATCAGATTAATGCGAGCATCCAAAAACAAAGTTGGGAAGTGTTCCCTTCTTTTCTTTTAAAAAAAATTTATTATTTTTAGAGAGAGAGGAAGAGAGAGAGGCAGAGAGGGAGAGAGACATCAATGTATGGTGGTCATCTTTCACCTGCTTCCAGCCACGGACTTGGCTGGAGACCTGGTTTGCAACCTCATTATGTGCCCTGGCTGGGGAATCAAACCAGTGATCTTTGGGTTCGCAGGCTGGTGACTTATCCACTGTGTCACCAGCCAGGGCTATTTTCTATTTTCTGAAAAAGATTGTAAAATTGGAGTTAATTTTTCAAGTATTTGGTTGTATTCTGATGTGAAATGATCAAGGCCTAGAGATTTCTTTTTGCAGGAGTTGCTAATATTACAAATTCAATTCCTTTGTTAGGTATAAGGCTATTCAAATGATCTACTTCATATTGGATGAGATTTGCTAGTTTGTGCTTTTATTTTTTAAAATAGAAATATAGCCAATAAAATCTAATATTTTTGGGTGTACAATATTATTCAATGTTTATATATATTTAGAAACAATCACAAGTCTAGTTAACATCTATCACTACACTTAGTTACATTTTTTCTTTGTGATAAGACTTTTAAAATTTACTTTCTTAGTAACTTTCAAATATGCAATATAATATTAACTAGAGTTACCATATCGTACAATACAGTACCCAGAACTTATTCACCTTATAATTGGAAGTTTGTATCTTTTGACCACCTTTACCCATTTCATGTCCCCACTCCCTGCTCCTATCAACTGCCAACCTATTCTCTGTGTCTATGAGCTTG
Source organism: Noctilio leporinus (assembly GCA_004026585.1). Classification (NCBI taxonomy): domain Eukaryota; kingdom Metazoa; phylum Chordata; class Mammalia; order Chiroptera; family Noctilionidae; genus Noctilio; species Noctilio leporinus. The sequence continues at coordinate 46,456 of PVIW01008757.1, read as the reverse complement.
GGGACTTTGATTGTTTGGTTGTTTTTTCGGTTTCACATATATGTGAGATCATACAGTTTTTGTCTGACTTATTTCATTTAGCATAATGCTCTTGAGGTCCATCATGTTGTTGCAAATGGCAGGATTTCATTCTTTTTAATGGCTGAATAATATTCTATTTCATATGTGTAACATTTTCTTTATCCACTTATTCACTGATGAACATTTAGATTGTTTCCGTATCTTGGCTATTATGAAAAATGCTGCAGTGAACATAGGGATGCTTATATCTTTTTAAGCTACTGTTATTGTTTTCTTCAGGTAAATGCCCATAAGTGGGATTGCTGCATTATATAGTAGATCTATTTTTAATTTTCTGAGGCTCCTGCAATAGTACCTGAGGGGTGCCTTTTCTCCACATTCATACCACCATTTTAAAGCTCTTCATTTTTTGATAATTGCCTTCCTGATAGATATGAATTGATAGCTCTGTGGTTTTGACCTGCATTCCATTACCCTGATGATAGGCACATTAAAATATGCTCAACATCACTATCGGTTATTTGTATGTCTTCTCTGGAAAAATGTCTATATATATATTTTGTCCATTTAAAAGGGCTGCTCCTAGGCCACCTCAAGAGCCCATGGAGCAGGGGAATGGAGACTTCTGGCCCTCATGGGCCTGTAGGAGTGCCCCTGAGGACTTCTGAAAGAGGTTTTTAAGCTTTCAAGCTGCAGCAGGTATAGCATCAGATGTCTGATGAGGGCATTTTCTCTTGGTCACTGTCAATACAGATCAGCAAGTGTTTATCTCCAGTGGATTCCCATGCATCCTATAATTCTGACCAAGTCCATTAGCACATTCCTCCCTGGCTATCCCTATACTCTAACAATAACTATCCACATGTTTTAAAGAATAATATTGAACAAGTACCTATGTAACCTAAATATGTATTTTCTTTCCTTACTTATAGTTAATAATATTAGAATGACCATGCATATGCTGTGTGGGCACCTGAAACACTGGGGGGACCATGCCGCACACCTAAAACCATCACAATACAATACCAAATGTAAACTATATTTGAGAAGTAAAGCTAAAAAGCAAACAAACAAAAACAGTTGGGTTGTAGTTTTGGTAAAATCTCATCCTACACATCAGGACCATCTTTGTCCTCACCTCTTGTCTTTGATGGATCCTGTTCCTTGAGAACATCTTCTGGGCCAGGCCCTGTATCTTGCATTAGAAAGCACTCTACGTTTGGTAAATTTGGGCTGTTGACATCAGGGTCATCTTTGCCCTCACCCTCAGTCTTTGGGTGAGCTACTTCTTGGAGATAAGCACCCAGGTTAGGCTCTGGAACCTCAGATGCCCTGTATCATCTTTCTCATGATTAGGTGTAGTGTCCTACTCTCAGCTGGTGGCTCCTCTTGTTGACATTGTTCATCACTTGGCTGCCGGCAACCCTGAGTCCAAGTGGCTGGGAAGACTCTATCTTCTAGTGTTTTTTTCTGTATGGATTGTGATCTTACATGCCCACTCATATTTCACACAGTTGAATCTCACCTAACCAGAAAGAATCAAGACAGAAGGAACATAACTGCCTCTGGCCCAGCTCTCTAAATAGGTGTTTTTATAAAGGCAGAATCTAGTCTGTGAATTTGACTGGTATGGAGCTTGCAGGGCAGACATGGAAGAGTTATTATGTTAACAGGAGAATGAGGAAGACATGTCTAACCTGCCAACCCAGCAGTACTGGGCCTGGTCTGATAATATTGCCAAATGTTCCAATATCACAAGAAATGTTGGGGTCCTCCCAGAACAGCGGCAGGGCATGGAGTCCCCTGTGGGCCAGGCTGTCTGTAAGACCTGACTGGAAAACCAGGAAGACTGAGTACATACAAACCCCTATGCTGTGAATCGAGGACCCTCAGTGGGAATCTGGCCATAGGAACATTCCATATAACTTTTGAAGCTTGCCCTATGCTTTAACCTCCCTTAATAGGTTTACTGTACCAGCAGTAAATGTTAAATCTTAACCCAGAAGTGAACTTACCCTCCCAAATTTTTATGGCCATCTAAAGTCTTTATGTCCAACACATCCTGACTGGAGGGAGGTCGCAGTGTTCCCTTAAATGTCATCCCGTTCCTTCAAATGTTATCCCTGAACAATATCTATAATCAGCAATATTTAACATTGATTGATGAGCTTTATGTGCATGCTATATGCCCTTAAGCTTACCACACTCAATAAAAGACCTTGGAGGAAGGCTATCTCCCAGGACAGTAAGTGGCCTTCCCTTCCTTGCACAAGCTGCCTGGGAAATCTTCATTTCATCCACAGTACTGAGGAATCTCTGTGGGTCAGGGATCCCCCACAAAGAAACTCTATGTTAGCACAGGAAGAGGAAAGTCCTTGGAATTGTATGCATCCTTACCACTGTCTGGAAAGGAAAGCTTTTGAAACTGTGTTTACATCCCAAGGCCCTAAAGGCTCATAGTGCTTAAAGGAAGAAGCCCATTAACACTTTTGAGTATCCATGCTCCAGTCCTGGAAACCTAGCACCATCTTTACCTGTCAATCAGTATGTAACTTCTACGCCCACATCCCACCAACTGTATATAAGTCCTCAGAACAAAGAACTTGCTCTCTTGGCACCCTTGGCTCTTGGCCTCTGGCCACACTAGGGCAAACTTGCTACCCTGGCCTTTGGCCACCATTGTTTTTGCTTCTCCCATTCATTAATACATTTTGCATGAATGCTAATGGGGTTGCTGATCTGTAATTCTTAAATGCATTGGCAAGAACAACCAGGGTTTCTCCCATAACAGATTTGGTGCTGAAACCCAGGAACTGACCCAAGATCTTGACCTGTAACCCTGACCTGTGATCCTGACTTGGATCTGATCCTTTGTCTCTAGCTGTTTGGAAGACAGTGAATATGGTCTCCCTGGCAAGGATTTCCTGCCTTTCTCACCTTTAGGTGCTAAGGTGGGGTAGGGAATTCAAATGTACTAGGCTTGTGTTTGAAGGTAGAAATAATTAAATCTAAAATAAGTGCTCATGCTCCACCTGGGCTCCAAAGACAAGAGAGGCACTTCCTCTTTCCAGCCTGAGTTCTTGGGTGTCCCTACATGAATGGGGGCCTCATGGAGGGGTCTGGGGTCAATCCCCAAGATGTGGAGGGGCCTCGTAAAGAACTCTCATTACTATAATATAACTTTGGCTCATCTGGAAAGTGCAAAATAAGGGCTGGTCACTGAGCACTCTGAGCACTCCTGGCTGTTTAGACTGGAGAGAAACTGAGACACCTAAGAAAGTTAGGGATGACCAAAGGGGTTGTGGCCTTTGGGATCCCTACTCATAAACAGTACACTTTGATCCACAACATAAAAATAAAAAGTCAGTTTAAATTAGTAGTCTGTTAGAAGCTTTACGGCCTTTTTTTCCACCCCAGATGACTTTCTGCAACTCAATTTTCATCTGAATACTCCTTGCCAGAGCAATGCCTTGGTTTTTCTCCTCAAGAAAGTGCTGCTGCACCCATGGCACTAGGGTACTCACTCTAAAAGACACCTTTGAAAGGATAACTTGGGATGTGGACCAGTACGAATGCTAGGTATTCCCACCAGCCAGAAGAAAAAGTCCATGCAATAAAGGCATATTGTAAAGCAATCACAGTCCCATCCCTGTGGCACATTCCCCACTCAGGTTTGGCTCTTGAGAGAAGAAAGCAAGATTTTAGTCTGTAGTGAGAAATTCTGGCTTTTCTAGGCTTTGTTATCCTAACTAAACCTTCTCATTCAAATTGCCTCACTTGTGGTCTTTTACCCCTTTCTCTGATGGCTCTATTTTATCTCTACTGTTGCACAATGGGAGAAAGCCATGATTCCCTACCCTATGATTTGGAAATGGGGGATGTGATGAGGCTCAGTGGACTAGCCTTTGTCCTTGGCATGCCAAGGAAATAGAGGGGGCTTTACCAATAGGATAGTGACCAAAAGGCTTACAGCGCTGTGCAAAATTCTGTCAGTGGTCAGAGCTGTTTACTGTACCCACTTCGTCAAAGGGGATTTAAAGTAAGGTGGCAGCCATCAATCTCTCTCCTGGATGAGCTGCAGACAGACATGAGGCCTAAGGAATAGGAACGAACTCACCAGGTTTTGGGGGGATAAATGGGGGAAAGACATGCAGCTTGCACAGAGATAGGGAATTATATAATTATGTGTGGTATAAGAGGAAGTGTATGAAAGAGCCTCCCCTAATTGAGTACAGCAGCTGCTGGGAACTTTAAATTTATAACTGGAATGCTAAGCTGTGAACTGTTGTGTTTCTGAAAAAGGGTACCACTTGTCTATTTTAAAGCTAGCCTAATTGAGCAGGAGTATATATATTTTTTGTTTGTTTTTAGTATATTTTTGGTGTTTTTAAAGGGAGTGGGATTTAATGACATAATTTCACCTTTGACATAAATTTGTATAACCTTCAAATAAACTAAATACCTTTCCTTTTCACCAAACTTTCTTATGAAGAGTAATTTCTGGTGGCAGGCAAAAATGGGCCCATTAAGACTGAGGATCCCCCCGCACCCAGGGGTCCTCTTACACTACCACTCCTATGTCTATCTGCTTTACAAAGCGATTGCTGTGTGTGTTTTCCAGAAAGTAAATCTCATCCCTCCCTCATTGCATAAAGGTAAACTAAGAAGGATTGTGTATATTACAGAAAGGCTATAAAATGATTTTTTTTTTTTTTTTTTTTTTTTTTTTTTTGCTATATCTGCCTAATAGCCAAACTTCTAAGTTCTGTTTGGTAAAAATAATTATGTGTCATGGTGTATTAAGTACATAACTAATTTTCAAAATATGTCTCAATGCTAAGAACTGAAGTTTTGTCATCCTATATTGATGCCATATATCTTTCATTAACTCTTTTCTAGACCTAGAAGCTACTTACTAGGTCCTGAAACAATAGGATAATTATCTTTATTCAAATTTATGCAGAAAACAGCAGGGTGCCTGCCTCTCCAACACAGAAAAAAAATCTCTTGGAAAAAGTAATGAAGCTGTTTTCACCAACAACCCCACCAGCCTGAGTCCTGAGCCTGATAATCTCTGCCAATGCCATTGTTTAACCCATCAAATCCCAGCCAAGACTTTTAGCTATCAGAAGAAAGCAGAAACTAAGAGGGCCTGGGCAGTCATGCAGCTGCCTATGTTGTTTATGGTAATTTTTCCTTTTTCAAATGGGGAATCAAAGAGTCCATTCCTGCTGGTAGCTCAGACATGGGGTCCTCAGGACACCTACTGGCCTCTACTTTGACTATCCCTAAACCTACTCTGACTACTAAGATTTTGCCCCAATAGAAATGGCAGGAGAATTCAGCCCCAGCTAATACAGACCTTTCTCCTCTGTTGAGCTCAGGAAAATCAAAAGTGACCCTGGAACTATTTGGACAATCCAGATGAATACATAGGTGTTTTAACTCAGCTGCTTTTCTCCAGCCCACGCCCAGTGTAGAGCAAGGGTATGGCTATAGCCTCCTTTCCAGCTCACTCCCCCTCCCTAGCATGTTTACAGAGGTAGCATTCCCTCTTCTCCTTAGACACCTTTTCTATTTTAATTCAACAGGCCTCCAAGACCAAGACCAGAGCAACCCAGAGCCACATAGGTGGCAAAGTTTTTACCACAGTAGGAAATTCTCCTATTGGGTTGATTGAGCAATATTGTATCAGCCTTTAGTCCTTGTAGAAAAAGTACTAAATGACTAGCATCATTCTCTCTCTCCAATTCCTTGTGGGTGAGGAGTCAAACTTACAAAAGCCTTGAGATCTGCAGAAAGAGTTCAATTTAATCAAAGTTATTGACTTCACCAGTAGCAAAAGGGATATAAGTAGTCTATCCATGGCAAACTTAGCCAAGGTCTTTCACTGTCCAGTGCATTGTGTTTCTAGAGATGTCTGATAGTTCTCAGTGGGGAAAGGGAATGCCCTGTAAAGCCCTAGTCAGCTCCTGAGTTATCAAGGGGATGCCTGATGCCTCTTAGCTCAGAAAGCTAGTCTTTGTTTTCATGTTACCAGAGATATCTGGTAGTTCTCAGTTGGAAAATCAGGGGACCCCCTACATCCCACTCGTTGACTCCTAGGGCAAAAATAGGAGATACCTCTGTAGCCCAGGAATTAGTCTTTGTTTTCTAAGTGTACCACAGACCAGATGAGAAATACACCCTCTATTTCCCCAGGGTCGCTGTTGGGATACATCCTTAAGAACCAGGATAAATTTGTCCCTGAAATTCTCAAGAGAAAGAAGCTGATTTTCTTGTGTAACACAGCTTGGCCTCAGTATAATTTCAGAGAGGAAAACATGGCCTAAAAATGAGAGTAGCAATTACAACACCATACTCCGATGACATCTATTCTGTCATTCTGTCAGAGGCTAATCAAGTGAATGGAGCTTCCCTATGTGAGAGCTTTCTTTGTGTTATCTCATGCTTATCTCTTTGTTCTGGGTCAAAGGAGACATCTACTTTAGGGTTACTGATGACATTCTAGATGAGCCCCTTTTAGGTTCCACACCTGTCTTTCGAGGGGAGTCTGGCAGGCCTCAGAACCCTGAGACCTCAACCCCTAAGTCAACAACTAAAACTCCTCCACCCTACACTCCCATATACCCAAAGTTACCGAAGGAAAAGAAACCCAGTCCAGCAGGGCATGCTAGGAGTGGAGTCTTCTATCTTCCTGCCCTTTTTGGCCTATTACCTCTGAGAAAAGTAGCAGGTACAGAAGGCCCTACTTTGGTATACATGCCTTTCTCAATAGCTGACCTGTAGCAGTGTAAGGAGAAGCCAGAAATCTTCTCTGAGGATCCCTTATGCTTCATTAATAACTCATACCTTAACCCTTTACTTTGATAGGGCCTGGAGGGATTTGTATATAATTTTGACTACATGTTGCTTTCCAGGAGAAAAGCAACTAACTTGGGAAGAAGTTGCAAACATGCAGATCGATTACATACTGAAGATCCTGATAATACGAGACCCACAGCTGAGGCTGTCCCAGATCATGAACCTAATTGGAACTATAATGCGTCAGGAGGGAAGAGAAAATCCACCATGATCCAGTGCTTATTGGGTGGAATGAGGGCCTTTCAAAAAGCCAGTGAATTATGATAAAGTGAGGGAAATAACACAAGGAAAGGAAGAGAACCCTGCCATCTTCCACAACTGGCTGGTAGAGGCCTTTCAGAAGTACACTAATACAGACCCATCCTCTCCAGAAGAGCAAGTATTAATAGGGCACTTTAATATCTAGTCAACCCCAGATATCCATAAAAAGCTTCAGAAATTACAACTGAGACCCCAAATCCTTTTTGCACAACTGAGGGTTGTTGTCTTCTCATTCTTTATTAATTGAGATTCAGAAGAAAGGTAAAGCTACTTGTACTAGCTATTAGTGGCAACATTGGCTATGACCAGCCACCTCAAGGTGACTTGGGAAAGTCACAAAGGCAATGGAGGGCACAAGGATCAAATGTGCTTTAAGCGCAAGCTCCCTGGACACTGGGTGAAGGAATGCACTAAGCCACCCCCAGGGCCATGTCCCAAATATGGAGGTATAAACCCTGATATTTGGCACTGAAGGGCAGACTGCCCTCATTCCCAGAATGGAAAGAGGACATCTCCTACACCCATGGTAGCACTTGTGGACTGAAGGTGCCTGGGAAGCAGATTGGCCCCAGCATACACCAGCATCTGTCTTTACCAAAGAAACCCAGATGGCTCTTGATATGGCAAGTGAGAAACTTAATTTTGTTGTTAATATTGACATCACTTACTTAGTCTGTCCTCAGTTCTTATGCTGGTCCTCTTTCCTCTAACTCGAGTAATATTATGAAGGTTGAAGGAAAATCCAGGGCTTGTTTTCACATGCTCTCTGTCACTTGTCAGTTTGAAAGCCAAATTTTTAAGCATTCTTTCCTAATTATTCCACAATGTCCCATACCATTGCTAGGACAAGACCTTTTGACCAGATTAGGAGCTATTATGAAGTTTCAGGGGGTCCCAGATAAGGTCCTTACTATTACACTAGCCTGTGAAGACAAGAAGGAAGATAATATCCCAGAGTGAATTTACAAGAAATAGATCCCCTAGTTTGGGACTCCGGGGCACCTGGTAGGGCCAGAACAGCCCAACCAGTTCAAATCTGCCTAAAGGCTGGGGGAGCCTATTCTCATAGAAAGCAATATCCCTTCAAGTGGCAGGCCTTAGAGGATCTGCTGACTATGAGAGAGACATTTGTTACACATGGACAGCTGGTACCCTGTCAGTCCCCCTGCAACACTCCAATACTCCCTATTCTTAAGCCTATAGGCAAGTACCAGTTGGTCCAGGATTTAAGACTAATCAACCAGGCTATCATCTCCATATATCCCCTTGTGGCCAATGCTTATACCATCCTCACCCCACTATACTCAGTGGTACTGTCTTAAATTTGAAAGATGCCTTTTTTTGCACCCCCTTTCCACCCAGATTTCTAGTACCTGTTTGCATTTGAGTGAACAGACCCCAAAACAATGGCCCAGCAGTGTACCTGGATGGTACTACAACAGGGATTTAGAGACAGCCCCCATCTGTTTGTGAGAGCATTAGAAAAGAACCTGAGAGATCTACAGTTACAGGAAGAAGCAGCCCTACAATATGTAGATGATATCTAAATCTGTAGATGTCATTCCACTGTTAAATGTCATTCCAGCAAAGGCCTTGCAACTGAATATCTTCCCAAAAGATAGTCTCACAGGCTCAGAGACTGGTTTGTGGGTTTCTGTGTGAACTAACCATCTTGCACAAGTTTGCTCATTGCAGGTTTGTCTCTCCGCCAGACAAGCCAATGCACCTGTTCTAGCCAGGATACCGAGACTCGAGGCCCAGCTGAACAGCAGCTGGCTAAACAATGGACTGGTCCCTATAATGTTCTATGAACAATGCATTCTTCCCTGAAGCTGATGGGAATCAAGCCCTGAATCCACCACACAGCACTATTATTATATTACTAATATTACTATTTGGAGCCATGATAATTCACTTACTGACCAGATTTATCTCTTCCAGACTAGAGGCTATAAAGCTACACGTGATCATTACCAACAACTATCAACTTCCGGAACAGAAGGCTCCAGGCATATATTACAGATCATGGAAGGACACTTCACTCCATCTCATCTGGCTGATAGCAAGCAGAAGGAACCCAAAGAAAGCTTAACATCCCTTTCTACAAAAGGAAGCAGCCATAGTGGTCATCACCACAATACCCCCCCAAATTTGGGTTCTGCATGCCTGAGGGGATTGTTAGATAGGATAGTTAGTGAACCAATGCATGGAGGAGGAGGAGAGGATGACACATCTCACCTGTTGGCCCAGCAGTCCTGAGCCTGGTCTGATATTATTGCCAGGTGTTTCAATATCACAGGAATAGGAAAGTCCTTGGAATTGTATGCATCCTTCCCACTGTCTGGAAAGGAAAGTCTTTGAAACTGTGTTCACATCCCAAGGCCCTAAAGGCCTATAGTGCTTAAAGGAAGATGCCCATTAATACCTTTGGATATTTCCATGCTTCAGCCTTGGGAAGCTGGCACCATGTTTACCTGTCAATCAATATGCACTTTCTACACTCCCATCCTGACAATTACCTAAGTCCTCAGAACAAAGAACTTGCTCTCTTGGTGCCCTTGGCCCACAGCCTCTGGTCACACTAGGGCAAGCTTGTCACCCTGGCCTTTGGCCACCCCTGTTTTTGCTCTTCCCCATTTATCAATAAATTTTTGTATGCATGCTTATAAGCTCTCTGATCTGTAATTCTTAACTGCATTGGTGAGTAGAACTAGGGTTTCTCCAATAACAGAGCATATAAATGTACAATGGTATGGGTATAAAGTAGGCAGGAAAAAGGTGGTGGGGGTGATGGCATATGATTGTACTGGGGTGTCTATATTCAAATGCCTGAAAAGACATTCAGCAGCATGACATGAAGTCATTGTCAGAGCAGCCTTGCCATGAGAGCTCACCAGGAGACTGATGTAGGAGCAGGCAATGGGTTTGCTGGGGGTTGCAGGGCAAGGGTTGTTCCTGGACAGCCTCATAGGCCCATAGAGCAGGGGATGGACACTCTCGGCCCTTGTGGGCCTGTAGGAGTTGCACTGAGGACTTTGGTCAGTGAGTTTGTTAAGCCTGCAAGCTGCAGCAGGTATGGTGTCAGATGTCTGATGAAGGCATTGTCCCTTGGTCACTGTCAACATATTGCAAATGTGATAAGTGTTTATCTCAAGCAGATTCCCACACATTCTGTAGTTCCAAGCAGGCTCATTAGCATATTCTACCGTGGCTGCGCATTCTGACAGCCAGGAGCAGTGAACCAGGTTCTCTGTCAATGATCTTGACTCTACATTAGTGTAAACAATCCAGGTTTGATTTTAATTAAAGAGATAATTATAAATGAAGTCATTTACTCAATGATATCCAAAGAATATCATAAAGATGATAGTCTAACCCACAGAGGAGAGGCAATAATTGGGGCATTATTATAGCAAAGTTTCTTACAAAGTTTGCATTCTTAAGTTTAAAAAAATAATTTTAGGTACTATCAAATATTCAAAATAACATGTTTTATCCTCTGTTAAGTCTAAATTATTTATTACATAATTAGAATGTTATATATTTAGAAATTGTGTTTTCTGCTGATATGTGTTTCATATCAAAATATCCCTTGGTATGAATTCAATTTAAGAGAGTTCAAACTCTGCACTATAGCTTTAAACAGAGCAAAAAGTAGACCGAGGATGATAAGTTGACTTCTTGACATTTTTCTCATAGACTTAAGCAACATACAGAGTATAAGTCAAATAATAGGTCATGCTTGCATTTCTTAGAATATATTTCTTAGAATGTATGAAAGAATACATTGCTGAATACAGTGGACAGCAGGCTTCCTTTCTTTTTAAAAATATAATATAATGCCATTTACAGTTTTATACTTGTAACCCATGTAGTTTCAAATACCAATTTAAAATTGCTTTTATTCATTTGTCATTACAGCATCACAATTTCATTTACAGTTTCTGGATTATCAAAGATTACTCTGTGCTTCAACTTAAAAGTTCTCCCTCTGCTCCCAGGTGTAGAGCCATCCCGCCCCCCCCGCCCCCCCGCCCCGCAGCTAATACAAGGAAATCTTCTTGTCATCTCTCCTGTCAGTGTGTCAATGTTATGAAGTGCACTCAGCCCGCCATGTGGCCCTTCAGTTGTCATTGTAATGGACTGCCTGTCAAGGGTTAAAAAGGGAATCAATCCAGAAACACCATGATCAGAGAACACATTCAAGAGAAGCTCAGAAAGTCATGAAAAATGTGAGGCTTTTAAGTCTTATTGAATGCCATCCTTTTTTTTTTATATAGATTTTATTTTATTTTTAGAGAGGGGGAAGGGGGAGAGGCAGAGAGGGAGAGAAACATCAATGTATGGTTGTCTTTCACTTGCCTCCAGCTACAGACCTGGGTGAAGACCTGGCTTGAAACCTTATTATGTGCCCTGACTGGGGAATCAAACCAGCGACCTTTGAGTTCACAGGCTGGCGCCTTATCCAATTTGCTACAAGCCAGGGCTTGAATATCATCCTTTTTATAGTTGATAGTCAATGTCTTTGAAAAATAAAACACCTTGTGAAATGACATATTCCATCTATTTCTTCTTCTTCTTTTTTTTTTTTTTAGAGGAATAATGACTCTCTTTTCATTTATGCAATTTATAGAAAAACTAATTGCTATATAAAGTCAAAGTTTTATTTGAAAGTTCTCTTTTTTAAAGATTTTATTTTTAGAGTGAGGAAGGGAGGGAGAAAGAAAGGGAGAGAAACATTCCTGTGTGATTGCCTCTCACGTGCTCCCAAATGGGGACCTGGCCTGCAATCCAGGCACGTACCTTGACTGGGAATTGAACCAATGATTCTTTGGTTCAGAGGCTGGCATGCAATCCACTGAGCCATACAAGCCAGGGCCAAAAGGCCTATTTCTAATGTTCTAAATTTAAAATGGCAAAAATGTTTTTACACATTTTATCATTTCTTTTTCTGTGATAGGTTTTCTCAAGGCTGGTCAACCATGTATATGTGCTTCAAATCTTGCACTGAAAGAGGTCTGCCACAAAGAGAAGAAATCCAAGCACCAGCGGAATTTTATGTTGCCAGAGGCCTCTGTGGGAGAATGAGCATGTTTTGCTTGGCCTTTATAGGGTGGAAAAATAGGATGGGGAGGAGTAATCATCTGGGGACAGTGCTGTGGTCTCATGTCATTGCTGCCCCTTTGGTCTCAATTCTTTTATGAGCATAGCAGAGGCCAACCCAATTTTTGTTTCTTCAGCTTTCACCAAGCTTTAGAATTTTTTTTTCTTTTCTTCATACATATTGTCTTAGATTCCTAGAAAGCAGACCACTTAGAAGAAAGCTGAGTAACTTCACCCTTTAGAGAGTGTTTCAAATGTTTTTTAGTGTTATCATTTACTTAATGGGCAGGTGATATGGATGTCTATGTAGAAAATTTGATGCAGTTTTACCAAAATATAGAAATAAAAGCTACTAGAATTAGTGAATAAATTTAGCAAGATCGTAGAATATATAAAAAATTCATCGCATTCCTATACATTAACAACAAATAATCAGAACTTAAAATTTATAAACAATATCATACCTGAAACATGATATATTAGGGATAAATTTGACAAAGAATGTGCAAGGCCTTTACCATGAAAACTATAAAACATTAATGAGAGAACTTAAAGAAAATCTAAATTGAGTGATATGCTGATATGCTATGTTTATGGCTCTGAAGGCTCAATATTGTTAACATGGCAGTTCTTTCTAAATTACCTATATATTCAATGCAATCCTAATTAAATCACAGTTGGATTTTCTGGGGGTAGAAATTGACAAGTTAATTCTAAAATTTATATTGGAATGCAAACTGCATTAGAGTTAAAATCAGTTAAAAAAAAAACAGTTGGACAATTAACTCTACCTGATTTCAAGGCTTTATAAAGCATAAGTAATCAAGACTGTGTGGAAATGGTATATAGATAAATAGATCAATAGAACAAAAGAAAGGTGAAAAAAAGATATAAACACACTAACATATAAGGACAATTCATTTGAAGATAAAAATCTTGAAATCCTATTATGAAGTTCTTTATCAGATATATGTCTTGGAAATATTTTAATTCAGTTTGTCTTTTTATTCTTTAAACAAGTCTTTTAAAGAGCAGACATTTTTAATTTTGATAAAATTCATCATTTTATTCATTTATAGATTATGCTTTTGGTGTTATATTAAAGAAATCTTTGCTTAACCCAATGTTGTTGCAAATATTTCCTTTGAAGTTTTCTTTTAGAAGTTTCATTGTTACAATGGGATGCAAAACTGGTATCTATCACTCCAACTTTGCAAAAACTAGAAGTCTCACTTCCCAGAAGATTTTAACATAAAATGATATTTAAAATGTTTGGTATAAAATTCAAACAGATGGCATAAAAGAATGGGAAATATCTCAACAACTCATAAGAAAAAAGAAACTAAATGGTGCCTACCCTGTGGTGATCTGAATCTTGACAGTTATAATAACTTGTTACATCAAGTAAGGTTGGACACTTACAACAAATGGAAAGATAGTGGTTCTCAGCAGAGAAAGAGAAGCTAAGGAAAAAAACAAATGAACACTAATTAAGATAGCATGGATGGAACTGGAGAGTATTATACTTAGTGAAATGAGCCAGGCAGCAAAAGATAAATACCATGTGATCTCACCTAAAACAGGAAGGAAATTAATGACCAAAAGCAAATGAGCAAAGTATGTAGATCCAGGTACATGGAAACAAGAAACAGGCTGACAAGAACCAGAGTGGGTGGAGGGGTGGTGGTGGTGGTGGTAATGGTGGTGAGGGGGAGCAAAGGGGGAAAGAAGGGGAAGAATTTAGACAAGGAACTAGAATAAATGACCCATGGACATGGATAAGGTGGAAATTGACTGTGGGAGAGGGGATGAGGTAGATGGGATGGGAGAGCAATGGTGGGTGGGGGAGAAATGGGAAAATTGTAATACAACAACAAATTTTTTTTAAGAATAAAAACAAAGTGAGTAATAATGACAGAGGAAAGAATCTATAAACTTGAAGAGAGCAATAGAAATTGTCCAATTTGAACAACAGATAAAAATATAAGAAAAAGAAAACTTAATAGGTCTCAAAAACATGTGAAATAATATTAAAGGTATAGCATTCATTTCAGGTGTACCCTAAGAAAAAATTAATGTACTTGAAACAGAATAAGTATTTGAGGAAGTAATGGCTGTAAACACTCTACATTTGGTGAAAGACATAAATTTACTGATTCAAGAAGCTTAGAAAACCCCTAATTGTATAAACTCAAAGAAAACCATGCCCAGATAAAGCTGAATCAAATTGCCAAAATTGAATATTTAACAAAAATCTTGAAATCTGTCAGAGGAGAAAATGACACATTTCACCTCAAATCACTTGGATTTCTATCTTTTTTTTCTTTTCATGTCAGACGGGTAATATGCCAAAGGTGTAACATGGTTGGGGGGAGGCACATATCAAACAAGAGTGTGAACACCCAATCATCACACTTATGAACTACAAAAGGATCTGAAATCCCTTGGATTTCTCACAAGCAATGGAAGTGGTATTCCAGTCGAATGAGTGGCTAGAAGGGAAACAAAGGCAGGGCTCTCACAATTTGAGTCTAACAAAGAACTCAGGAAGCTAAATGCCAAGGGAGACATGTCTCACCTGCTGACCCAGTAATCCTGAGCCTGGTCCGATAATGCTGCCAGGCATTCTGAACAACACAAGTAAACTGTGATAGTGCAAGATGGAGAGAGCCCTTGAAAGTCTGAGTGTGTGTCATCTTCACTAGCTGGGAAAAGGAAAACCTTGAGACTTTCATCTCAAGGCCTGGAAGGGGAAGAAAACTATAGTACCCAAGGAAAAGCCCCTAAAACAACTTTGGTTAATTGCCTGCCTCCTGTCACACATACAAAATGAACTAATAGTCTAGTGAAAGATAAGGGTGCAGGCTAAGAGACCTCCATCCATACCCACGTTTGGGTTTTCCCCAGGAAAACAGGCACCACCTTCACTCACCAGTAAAAATGTAACTCCCTCAACCCCATCCCACCAACTATATAGATCCTCAAAACAAAAAACTTGCTTTCTTCCCTTCTCTTCTCTTGGGTCCCCTATTGATCCTTTTGCCACATGGAGGACTCCTGCTCTCCCAGCTTCTGGACATGGGACTTCAATCACCTGGCCTCTGGCCACACAAGTACTGGTCACCTGGACTTTGGCCACCTTAACTTTTGCCACCCTTGCTCTAGCCACCCTTGCTTTTGCTTTCTCATTCACTAATAAACTGGGTGCATGCTAGAAGACATGCTAATCTGTAATTCTTTACTGTGTTGGTGAAAAAAAACAGGGTTTCTCTGGTAACAGTGGCACGGCACTTTAAAAGTGCTACAAGAGAAGAACTACCAACCCAAGTTCTTAAGTAAAAATACCTTTCAAAAATGAAGACATAATGACAGTAGTCAAGTCCATGAAGCACAGAGTATCAAACAAGTTAGACCCAAATTGGGCCACACCAAGACACATCATAATTAAATGCCAAAGGTTAAAGATGAAGAGAGAATCTTAAAAGCAGCAAGTGAAAATAAGAGAGTTACCAACAAAGGTGTTCCTATAAGACTATCAGTTGATTTCTCAAAAGAAACTGCAGGCAACAGGGGCCTGGCAAGAAATATTCAAAGTGATGAAAAGCAAAGACCGGCAACCAAGACTACTTTATCCAGCAAAGCTATCATTAAAAGTGGAAGGGTGGGTAAAGTGCTTCCCAGACAAGGTAAAGCTAAAGGAATTCATCATAACCAAGCCATTGTTATATGAAATGTTAAAGGAATTTACTTAAGAAAAAGAAGATTAAAACTATGAACATTAAAATAACAACAAGCCCTGGCTGGTGGCATAGTGGTTAAGGTGCTGGCCTGCAAACCCAAAGGTTGCTGGTTCTATTCCCAGCCAGGATACATAACCAGGTCACAAGCCAGGTCTCCAGCCAGGTCCATAGCTGGAGGCAGGTAAAAGGCAACCATATGATGTTTCTGTACCTCGCTGCCTCTCTCTTTTCCCCTCTTTCTGAAAATAATATAATCTTAAAAAGAAAAAAAGTTTGCTGACATCTTACTTTTGAATACAGAAAAAAAAATTGACAAACTCACAACTAAACAACAGGTATGATTTGATTTTGACTCTATTCTGGTTGTTTATTTTGTTTTTGTTTTTGTTTTTTTTTAGATTCTGTTGTTTAGCAAGGAGGAAGAAAGAGAAATGGTGAAATGGTGCAGGGATTAGAAAACACAATTGGTGGGTACAAGATAGACAGGGGGAAATTAAGAATAATATAGGAAAGGGTGAAATCAGGAAACTTATATGTACAACCCATGGACATGAACTCAGGGGATTGGGCTTGCAGGAGGGAAGAGGGGTCCTAAGGGGAGGGGAGCAAAGGGAAAAGAAAGTGGGACAACTGTAATAGCATAACCAATAAAATACACTTGAAAAAACAAATGTGGTATAAGTACTGCCAACCCAAATTCTTCAGTAAAAATATCTTTAAAAAATTAAGACATAATAACAATATTCTCAGATGAAATAAAATTAAGAGAATTAGTCAAAAGTAGGCATTCAAAGGGGACTTCTGGCGAACATGGAGGCATTGGTAGACATGCTGTGTCTCCCTCACAACTAGAAGAAATTTATACCTACCTCAAAACTAAATAAAAACAATGCAGAAATTTTAGAAAATTGAACTATGTGGAAGTACAACAAACAAAGAAGTAAAGAAATACTCAGCCAGGCAGGTAGGAGGGGTAGAGCCAGGGAGGAAGGGTGACAGCAACAGCACCAGAGCTGAGAATGAAAGCAAAAAGCACAGTCATACATTTAAACCTGGGAGGTAATCCTAGGGCCAGGCCATTCAGCCCACGGTTCCAGAGCTGGGAAATACAGAGCCAGCAGCTGCAGCAGCAGCACTGAGACTAAGGCCATTGGGAGAAGTGCAGTCATACATTTAAATCTGGGAAGCAATCCTAGGCCAGACTGCACAGTTGGTGGTTTCAGGGCTGGGGAAAATAGAGCCATATTGCTCTGACTGTGAAGGCCAGTGGGGTTTGGGACAGAAAGAAACTCCCAGTTTCAGCCAGCAAGCGGAATTGTTCCCTCTCAGAACCTCACCCCCATCCCCCCCCAAAAAAGCAACACAACATGATGAAACAGGTTGATCCACACTGACAAATTCCTAAGGCTCTGCCTCTACAATGTAACAGGTGGGACAGAGCTACCTGTGACACAGAGGCAAACACAGAAAGCTGTCAAGCTGAGGAATCAGAGAAGTACGGCCCCAAAGAGGGAGCTGATCAAGGTACCAGTGGGAGAACCAAGCAACAAAGAAATAGCCAACTGAACAGATGCAGAGTTCAAAATACTGGTGATTAAGATGCTCACAGAACTGACAGATATGCTTAAATACAACAAACACAGGAAAGAAGAACTGAAGGCTAGGCTATGTAAAACAAAGAACAATCTATAGGAAACCAAGCTGAAGGGAAGGAAACCAGAGTTCAAATCAATGATTTGCAATACAAGGAAGAAATAGTCAACCAGTACAGAAAGAGGAAACAAGAATGGAAAAAAACAGGAGAGGTGTAGAACCCCCTGGGACAACTTTAAAGGCACCAATATCCAAAGCATAGGGGTGCTAGAGGGAGAAGAGGAACAGCAAGAAATGGAAAACTTATGTGAAAAAATAATGAAGGAAAACTCAAATTTGGCAAAGGAAATAGACATACAAGTCTAGGAAGCACAGAGTCCCAAACAAACTAGACCCAAAGCAGACCACACCCAGATACATCATAATTAAAATGCCAAAGGTTAAAGATGAAGAGAGAATCTTAAAAGCAGCAAGAGAAGAGAGTTACCAACAAAGGGGTTACTATGAGACTATCAGCTAATTCTTCAAAAGAAACTTTGCAGGCAAGAAGGGCCTGGCAAGAAGTGTTCAAAGTGATGAAAAGCAAAGACCTGCAACCAATATTACTCTAGCCAGCAAAGCTATTATTTAGAATGGAAGAGCAGATAAAGTGCTTCCCAGACAATGTAAAGCTAAAGGAGTTAATCATCAACAAGCCATTATTATATGAAATGTTAAAGGGACTTACTTAAGAGAAAAAGGATCAAAATTTTGAACATTAAAAAGACAACAAATTCACAACTATCAACAACAGAATCTAAAAAATAAAAACAAAAACTAAGCAGACAACCAGAGAGGGAATAAAATCAAAGATATGAGGAACATTTGAAGGGGTGTCAGCTGGCAGAGCAAAGGGGAAGAATGGGGAAAGTCACAGGGATTAAAAAGCATAATTGGTGGGTGCAGAATAGACAGGGAGATGTTAAGAATAGTACAGGCAAAAAAAAAAAAAAAAAAAAAAGAATAGTACAGGAAAAGGTAAAGCCAAAGAACTCACATGCATGACCCATGGACATGAACTAAGGGGACTGGGATTGCTAGAGGGACAGGGGTGCTGGGCAGAGGGGAGCAAAGGGAAAAGAAATTGGGACAAATAACAGCATAATTGATAAAAATTGTGTTTTTAATGAAAAAAGGAAACAAA
The DNA here is from genome assembly GCA_004026585.1 of Noctilio leporinus. Lineage (NCBI taxonomy): Eukaryota > Metazoa > Chordata > Mammalia > Chiroptera > Noctilionidae > Noctilio > Noctilio leporinus. The sequence goes on along the minus strand of PVIW01008757.1, from coordinate 27,691 downwards.
CAAAAAACCAAAGGAGTTCATCATCACCAAACCATTATGATATGAAATGTTAAAGGAACTTATTTAAGGGTTTTAAGGGAAAAAGATCAAAACTATGAACAATAAAATGGCAGTAAATACAACATCTATCAATTGAATCTAAAAACAAACTAAACAAACAAGAATAGTGAGAGAATCATGGATACTTAGAGGATTTTGATGGCTGCCAGATGCAAGATGTGTGTGGTGGAATGTGTGAAGAGGTGAGGATATTAAGAATTAGAAATAGGTAGTTACAGAATAGCCATGGGAATGTACAATACAGTATAAGAAATAGAGTAGTGCAAGAACTTATAATCATTACCCTTGGACATGGACAATGGTGGGAGGATGGCCTGAGGGAGTGGGGGTGTTGGGTGGAGGGGGCAAAGTGAAAAACTGGAGCAACTGTAATAGCATAATCAATAAAATATAATTTTAAAAAAGGAAAAAGTAGGCATTCTTTAGAAAGCATTAAAGGGAGTATCGCAGAAAAACAAAATTATACCATAGAGAAACAAGAACTTTAGGTATGAAGGAAAGTATCATAAATATAAATAACCAACTAAAAGTGACAGATTATTTTTCTGTTAGTTTTCCTGGAAATGTGAATGACAAAAAGCCAAATTAGAATATAGCTTGTAGATATAATACCTAAACAACATGATGCACGACAATTTCTTTTCCCCCTGCTTGGTTATTCATCTGTAACCCTGGTTTAGGACGTTCCATTTTTTTGTCTCCCCCCACTCCCCAAGCACTGGTTTATTTCACTCATGCTGTTTTTTATTCTGATTAATTCCTGCCTTCTCCCCTGCTCCTGACCCTTTGGCGGAGCACACAGCGCGTCTCCTTTCCAATCAAGTTTTCTGATGTGTCTGCTGAAGAGGTGTATTTCTCTCCTTTTAAAGCCTGACAACCATTGCCTACCCAGCCAGAGGTGCACTTGGGAAGAAGGACCCTTATGAACAGTGAATCTGCCTTCTGAGTTTCGCTGTTTGATATGAAAAAATGTTAAAAATTTTTTAATTTAATTTTTTCCTATTATATTCTCATTCGTAAAACTATGCTTTAGAGGGTAAAGTTTCTACATATCTATTCGAGGAGGTATTAATTTTAATAAACTTTACATGTGACATATTGTATATATAGAGTAATGGCCAGACCAATTACTAAAATAACCACACATATAGGTAAAAACAAAAGCCACTCAATAAATTAAAATAGAATAAATAGAATATAATTATATTCAAATATTCAAAAGTAATGCAGAAAAGAAAAATAAAATACAAAATAGGAGCAAAAATAAATGAAATTTTGTAGACCTAGTTACAACTTTATCAATAATTATATTAAATGTGAATATTTTAAGCACACCAAATAAAAAAACAGTGATCAATAGATTGGACATAAAAACCTAAGCCTCAAGTAGATGCTGTCAAGAAACCCACTTGAGGTTCCAGTAAGATGGCAGAGGAATAACTGGAGCAACACAAATTTCTTCCCAGATCTCATATAGAATTACTTTTTTGGAGAAAAAAAATCAGCTGTAATTATCAACAGAACACCAGCTGGAAAGAAGTCCTATAACCACAGACAGAAGAGGAGGCTTCATCACAATGCAACTGGTAGGAATCACAGGAATGCAAGAGGGCTGGCTGGGCCCCACTGGAGGCAGCAGCTTAAGAGACGGAGCCAGGGGCTCCACCTGAGAAGGGTGGGTTCTAGTCCCCCAGCTGGGTTCCCCAGCCTCCAGCAATACAGTGGAGATTAAAGCAGCATCCAGCTGAGAAGGGTGGAAAGCTGTGGAGTTTACAGGCCTGAGAGAGCTATAGTCAGAGAACTACTTGGGTGACCACAACGAAAATACATTGCACCCACCTACCTTGGGCTCTAGTGGAGGGAGGGCAGATAGGACTGGAGACAGGTGGGGAGAGTTTGCAGTGGTGGCTTGGAGGAGGAGAAGTGGGGAAACAGCTGTAGGGATTCCAGTGCTGACTCATCACCCACATCTAGGGTAGACTGCTCTGTGCCAACGGGTTTCCCTATGAGGGTCCTCATAGCTCCGCCCACTGGGAACAATCTGCCCCACCCAGTGGTGCCTGAGTCTGGCACCTGATCTCAATTCTTTGATTTACATCTAAATAAACTTCCCTGCCCTGCCTTCTCTCCTGCTCCTGACCCTTCGGCAAAGAACACAGCTCGTCTCCTTTCTAGTCAAGTTTTCTGATGCATCTGAACATAGATACAATAGTTGGCACCTGAGGAGGTATTTTACACCCAGCAGCACCTGGGCCTGGCAGCTAATTAGAAACTCTGACTTACAGCTGGGTCAGTCAGTCAGCCCCACAGAGTGGTGTGTGAACCTGGTGGCTGATTGTGGATTCATTGGATTATAATAGAATCTTTCAGTTGAGCCCAGTGCCACCTGAGCCTGGTGGCTAATCACAGATTCATTGGATTACAATTGGATCTTGCTGTCTAGCCCAGTGGTGCCCGAACCTAGTGGCTGATCACAGAATTATTGATTTACACCTGAATCTGTCCCACCAAGTAGTACCTAAGATGGCGGCTCATCCTTTGGATTATAATTGAACCTCTCTGTCTAGCCCAGCAACACCTGAGTTTGGTAGCTGATTTACTGACTTACAACTGAATCGGTCTAACACTCCAATCTGCATCTGAGCCTGATGTTGGATCACAGATCAATAGGATTACAACTAAATCAATCCTTCTAGCCTAGCAGTTCCTTAGCCTGGCAGCTGATCACAGTCTGATTGGATTATAATGAAACCTAAAAATGGGGAGAAAAAAAAACAGTCCATCACCAAAAGGAAAGGAGGAATCCCTAGAAAAATCATGACATGAAACAGAGGAAAGCAAACTATCAGATATGGAATTCAAAATAATGATGATAGAGAAGCTCAACGAGCTCAGTGAACTCAGAGAAAACTACAAACAACTCCAGGTGAACTCCGAACTCCAGGAAAGCTACAAGGAACTTCCTGAGAGCTACACCAGCATTAAAAAGGACATAAAAACCATCAATAAGAGCCAGGAGGAAATGAAGAATACAATTTCTGAATTGAAGAACACAGTAGAAGGAATCAAAAGCAGGCTAGAGAAAGCAGAGGACTGGATCATCAAGCTGGAGGTCAATGTAGAAAAAAATTCCCAGGCAGTGCAACAGAATGAAAAAGGGTTGAACAAGAATGAAGAAGTTTTAAGAGAGCTTCAGGAAAACATGAGACACAATAATATCCTTATCATAGGGATACCAGAAAGGGAAGAGAAACAAGGAATGGAAAACCTGTTCAAAAAAGTAATGATAGAAAACTTCCCTAACGTGATGAGTGAAAATGTTACCCAGGTTCAGGAAGCACAGAGGGCCCCAGTAAGGATAATTCCAAATAGATTCAATACAAGACACATTATAATATAAATAACAACTTTCAAAGACAAAGAGAGAAGCCTAAAAGCATCAAGAGAGAAACAGCAAATAACGTATAAGGGAGCTCCAATGAGGTTATCAAATGATTATTCATCAGAAACACTATAACCCAGAAGGGAATGACAAAAAATATTCCAAGTAATGGGAAACAAAGGCCTGCAACCAAGAATACTCTACCCAGCAAAGTTCTCATTCAAAATTGAAAGAGAAATAAGGAGTTTTCCAGACAAAATGAGACTAAAAGAATTCATCTCTACCAAACCAGCATTGCAAGAGATGCTAAAGAGTCTTCTTTAAAAAGATGAAGAAACAGAGACAGAGAGGAACACAGGTACAAAGGGGGGAAAATGGCAATAAATATCAATAATAACTTTAAATGTAAATGGATTAAATGCACCAATCATAAGGTAGCTGAATGGATAAGAAAACATGACCCACATATATGCTGTCTTCAAGAGACCTATCTCAGAACAAAAGATTGACACAGATTGAAAGTGAGGGGATGGAAAAAAATATATATCAAGCAAATGGACGTGAATAAAAGGCTGGGGTAGCAATACTCAGTTCAGACAAAATAGATTTTACAATAAAGGCCATAAAAAGAGACAAAGAAGGGCATTTCATAATACTTAAGGGAACAATCCATCAAGGAGATATAACTCAGGTAAACATACATGTGCATAACATAGGAGCTCCCAAATATATAAGGAAAGTTTTGGAGGACTTCAAGAAGGATATGGACAGCAACACACTAACAGTGGGGGATTTTAATACACCTTTATCAATAATGGATAGCTCTTCCAAACGAAAAAACACCAAGGATATTGTGGCATTGAACAACACTCTAGAGGAAATGGACCCAACTGATATATACAGAACTTTTCACACCAAAGAAGCAAAATACACATTCTCTTCAAATGCACATGGAACATTCTCAAAGATAGACCACATGGTAGGTCATAAGACAAGCCTCCACAAATACAGGAAAATTGAAATCATACCAAGCATCTTCTCAGATCACAATGGATTGAAACTAGAAACCAACCTCAAGGGAAAAAATCAAAAACACCCTAACTTATGGAAACTGAGTAACATGTTTTTAAGTAATGAAGGGTTAACAATGAGATCAAAGATGAAATCAAAAGGTCCTGGAAACAAATAACAATGAACAAACAACAGTCCAAAACCTACGGGACACAGCAAAGGCAGTCCTCAGAGGGAAATTCATAGCAATACAAACCTACCTAAAAAGGTCAGAAGAAGCTTATGCAAACAACCTAACCATAAAGCTGCAAGAACTAGAGGAACAACAACAAAGCCCAGGGCAAGTAGAAGGAAAGAAATAATCAAGATCAGAGCAGAATTAAATAACTTAGAGACTCAAACTAAAATTTGAAGAAGCAACAAATCTAGGAGCTGGTTCTTTGGAAAAATAAACAAAATTGACAAGCCTTTAATCAGACTCCTCAAGAAAAAGAGAGAAGACCTAAATAAACAACAGAGGAGATGTCATGACTGATACTTCAGAAATATAAAGGATTGTAAGAAATTATTACAAACAACTATATGACAAGAAATAGGACAACCTGGGTGAAATGGAAACATTTCTGGAAAGGTATAATCTACCAAAATTGAATCCAGAAGAAGCAGAAATCCTGAATAGACCAATAACAACTAGTGAAATTGAAGAAGTAATCCAAAATCTCCTAAAGCACATGAGCCCCAGACTGGATGGCTACACAGGTGAAGGATAGTATCCTATCCTTCTCAACCTATTCCAAAAAATCCAAGAAGAGGGAAGACTCCCAAACTCTTTCTATGAGGCCAATATTATTCTAATCCCAAGACCAGGGCAAGACACAACTAAGAAAGAAAGCTACAGGCCAATATCTCTGATGAACATAGATGCTAAAATTCTCAACAAAATATTGGCCAACTGGATCCAGCAATACACTAAAAAGATCATACACCATAATCAAGTGGGTTTCATCCCAGGGATGCAAGGATGGTACAATATTTGCAAATCAATAAATGTAATACACCACATAAACAAAATGAAAGACAAAAGCCATATGATCATATCAATAGATGATGAAAGAGCATTTGATAAAGTGCAGCAACCATTTATGATAAAAACCCTCAGCAAAATGGGAATAGAGGAAGCATACCTCAACGTCATAAAGGCCATGTATAAGAACCCTGAAGCCAACATCATACTCAATGGGCAAAAGCTAAAAGCTTTCCCCCTAAGATTAGGAATAAGACAAGGCTGTCCACTTTCTCCACTTCTGTTCATCATCATTTTAGAAATTTTATCCATATCCATCAGAAAAGAAAAAGGAATCTAAGGTACCCAAATTGGAAAGGAGGAGGTAAAACTGTCATTATTTGCAGGTGACATGATAGTGTACATAAAAAACCCAGTAGTCTCCACCAAAACCCTACTTGACCTAATAAGCAAATTTAGCAAAATAGCTGGATATAAAGTCAATATTCAGAAACCAAAAGCACTTTTGTATCCAATAATGAAACATCAGAGATAGAAGCTAGAAAGCAAATCCCATTTACCTTAGCAACAAGAAAAATAAAGTACTTAGGGATAAACTTAACCAAGGAGGTAAAAGATCTATACTCAGGAAACTACAAACTATTGAAGAAATTAGTAAGATACAAATAAATGCAAGCATACACCAGGTTCATGAATGGGAAGAATTAACATCATTAATACTACTCAAAGCAAAGCAATCTATAGAGTCAATGCAATCCCAAATAAAATACCAATGACATGTTTCACAGATATAGAAAAAATACTTAAAAAATTTATATGGAACCAAAACACCTATGAATAGCCACAGCAGTCTTGAGAAAGAAGAACAAGGTAGGAGGAATCACAATACTGGACATAAAACTATACTACAAGGCTACTGTAATCAAAACAGTCTGGTACTGGCATAGAATAGACATATAGATCAATGGAACAGAATAGAGAGCCCAGAAATAAACCCAGGACTCTGTGGTCAATATTTGACAAAGGGGGAAGGAACATAAAATGGAGTAAAAACAGTCTCTTCAACAAGTGGTGTTGGGAGAACTGGACAGAAACATACAAAAAAAGAAGAAAAAAAGCTAGACCAACTTACACCATACACCAAAATAAACTCAAGATGGATAAAGGACTTAAACAAAAGCAGTGCCATCATAAAGGTCCTGGAGAAAATATATAGGCAGTAAATTTTAGATATGCAGAAATATGTTTACTGATACTTCTCCAAGGGCAAAGGAAATAAAAGAACAAATAAACAAATGACATTGTATCAAACTGAAAAGTTTCTGTTCAGCTAAAGAAAACACCAGCAAAGTTAAAAGGGAACCAACAGTATGGGAAAACATATTTGCCAATAATACCTCAGACAAGGGTGTGATATCCAAAATATATACAGAACTTATGCAACTCAACACCAGGGAGACAGGCAGCCCAATTGAAAAATGGGCAAAGGCGGAGGAAAAGATGGCGACAGAGTAGAGAGCAGTGCGGATGGTGTTCTCGAGTACCAGAGCAGCTAGAGGACAGGATAGGGAGCATGAGACATCTTCAGGTCCCTAAGAATTGGAGCGGTCAGCATCTGAACACAGGGGAGCACAGCCCAGAGACAGCGGAGACCTTCAGGAGAGCAGCCCAGAGGTCCCAGCTCCACCTGGACCAATGAGGGATCATTAAGGCCCACAGGTCCAGAATACAGCCAGACAACCCAAATAAAGGACACTAAGAACAACAAGTGGAGAAAATCTGCAACATTGAACTCCACAAATCTCCTATCACAGAAAGGTGCTCAACTAAGGCAAGGAAGCAAAGCAGGTTAATCCAAGGAAAAAACAAACAGAAAAATAAATAAAAAGCAAGCAACAACAGACACCCAAAATGGGAAAAAAAAGAATCAGTCCATTACCAAAAGGAAAGGAAGAGTCCTCAGAAAGACCACCAAATGAAACAGAGGCACCTGAAATATCAGATAAGGAATTCAAAAGAATGATGATAGAGAAGCTCAGTGAGCTCAGCCACATCAAAGAAAACTATGAACAACTACAGGAGAACTATAAAGAACTCCAGGGAAATTACAAGGAACTTAATGAGAGCTACAACAGCATGAAAAAGGACATAGAAACTATCAATAAGTGCCAAGAGGAAATGAAGAACACAATTTCTGAATTGAAGAATACAGTAGAAGGAATCAACAGTAGACTAGAGGAAGCAGAGGACCGGATCAGCGAGTTGGAGGATACTGCAGACAAATACTCCAAGAGGATAAAAAAAGGCTGAACAAGATTGAAGAGGGTCTAAGAGAGCTGCAGGACAACATGAAAGTAACAACATCCGTATCATAGGGATACCAGAAGGAGAAGAGAAACAAGGAATGGAAAACCTGTTCAAAAAAGTAATGATAGAAAACTTCCCTAACATGATGTGTGAAAATATTAATCAAGTTCAGGAAGCTGAGGGTCCCAATGAAGATCAACCCAAACAGACCAACACCAAGGCACATTATTATTAAAATGGCGAATTTCAAAGACAAAGAGAGAATCCTAAAGCATCAAGAGAGAAACGACAAATAACATATAAAGGGGCTCCAATAAGGTTATCAACTGATTATTCAACAGAAACAATTCAAGCCAGAAGGGAATGGCAAAATATATTTCAAGTAATGATAAACAAAGGTCTGCAACCAAGAATACTCAGCAAGGCTTTCATTCAAGATAGAAGGAGAAACAAGGAGCTTCCCAGACAAAAAAAGACTAAAAGGACACATCTCTACCAAACCAGCATTGCAAGAAATGCTAACGGGTCTGCTTTAAAAATAAATAAATAAATAAAATGAAGAAACAGAGAAAGCCAAAGAGGAATACAGATACAAAGGGAGAAAATGACAATGAAAAAGTATCAATCAATAATAACCTTCAATGTAAAGGGATTAAATGCACCAATCAAAAGACATAGGGTAGCTGAATGGATAAGACAACATGACCCAGATATATGTTGTCTTCAAGAGACCCACCTGAGAACAAAAGCTCGACATAGATTGAGAGTGAAGGGATGGAAAAATATATATCAAGCAAATGGATGTGAAAAAAAAGCTGGAGTAGCAATACTGATTTCAGACAAAATAGATTTTACAATGAAGGCCATAAAAAGGGACAAAGATGGACCTTTCATAATAGTTAAGGAAACAATCCATCAAGAAGAAATAACGCTGATAAACGTATGCGCACCCAACATAGGAGCTCCGAAATATATAAGGAAAATCTTGGGAGACTTTAAGAAAGACATAGACAGCAACACACTAATAGTAGGGGATTTTAATACCCCACTATCAACAATGGACAGATCTTCCAAACAAAAAATCCTCAGAGATGTTGTGGCATTGAACAACACTCTAGAGGAAATGGACCTAACTGATGTATACAGAGTCTTTTACCCCAAAGAAGCAAAATACACATTCTTTTCAAATGCACATGGTTCATTCTCCAAGATAGACCACATGGTATGTCACAAGACAAGCCTCCACAAATATAGGAAAATTGAAATCATACAAAGTATCTTCTCAGATCACAATGGCTTGAAACTAGAAACCAATCTCAAGGGAAAAAAACAAAAATTCTCTAACTCATGGAGAATGAATAACATGCTTTTAAGCAATGAAGGGGTTAACAATGAGATCAAAGATAAAATCAAAAAGTTCCTGGAAACAAATGACAATGAACACACAACAGCCCAAAACCTATGGGATACAGCAAAGGTAGTTCTCAAGGGAAATTTATAGCAATACAGGCCCTCCAAAAAAGGTTACAAGAAGTTTGTAAAAATGACCTAACCACAAAGCTACAAGAACTAGAGGAGCAACACCAAACAAAGCCCAGAGCAAGTTGAAGGAAGGAAATCATCAAGATCAGAGCAGAACTAAATAACTCAGAGATTCAAACTACAATTCGATGAATCAACAGATCCAGGAGCTGGTTTTTTGAAAAAATAAACAAAATTGACAAGCCCTTATCCAGACTCATCAAGAAAGAGAGAGAGAGGACCCAAATAAACAGAATCAGAACTGACAGAGGCGAAATGACAACTAATACCTCAGAAATACAAAATATAGTAAGAAATTACTACAAACAACTATGTGACAAAAAATGTGACAACCTCGATGAAATGGACACATTTCTGGAAAGGTATAATCTACCAAAACTGAACCCAGAAGAAGCAGAAAGCCTGAATAGGCCAATAACAACTAGTGAAATTAAAGAAGTATTCCAAAATCTCCCAAAGCACAAAAGCCCTGGACCAGATGGCTACACAGGTGAATTTTACCAAACATTTCAAGAAGAACTAACTCCTACCCTCCTCAAACTATACCAAAAAATTCAGGAAGAGGGAAGACTCCCAAGCTTGTTCTATGAGGCCAATATTATTCTAATCCCAAAACCAGGGCAAGACACAACTAAGAAAGAAAGCTACAGGCCAATATCTCTAATGAACATAGATGCTAAAATTCTCAACAAAATATTGGCCAATCGGATTCAGCAGTATATTACAAAGATCATACACCATGATCAAGTGGTCTTCATCCCAGGGATGGAAGGATGGTGCAACATTCGTAAATCAATAAATGTAATACACCACATCAACAAATTGAAAGATAAAAACCATATGATCATATCAATAGATGCTGAAAAAGCATTTGATAAAGTGCAGCAACCATTTATGATAAAAACCCTCAGCAAAATGGGAATAAAGGGAGCATACCTCAACATCATAAAGGCCATCTATGAGAAACCTGAAGCCAACATCATACTTAATGGACAAAAATTGAAAGCTTTCCACCTAAGATCAGGAACGAGACAAGGCTGCCCAATTTCTCCACTTCTATTCAACATTGTCTTGGAAGTTCTAGCTATAGCCATCAGAGAAGAAAAAGGAATCAAAGGTATCCAAATTGGAAAGGAGGAAGTCAAACTGTCATTATTTGCAGATGATATGATAGTGTCCATACAAAACCCGATGGGCTCCACCAAAAACTTACTCGACCTAATAAGCAAATTTAGCAAAATAGCTGGGTATAAAGTCAACATCCAGAAATCAAAAGTATTTTTGTATACCAATAATGAAACAACAGAAATAGAAGCAAAAAAACAAATCCCATTTACCATAGCAACCAGAAAAATAAAGTACCTAAGAATCAACTTAACTAAGGAGGTAAAAGACCTATACTCAGAAAACTACAGAACAATGAAGAAAGAAATCAAGGAAGACACAAATAAATGGAAGCATATACCATGTTCGTGGATGGGAAGAATTAACATTAAAATGTCCATCCTACCCAAAGCAATCTCCATATTCAATGCAATCCCAATTAAAATACCAATGACAGGCTTCACAGAAATAGAAAAAATACTTCAAAAACTTATATGGAGCCAAAAACGCCCATGAATAGCCACAGCAATCTTGAGAAAGAAGAACAAGGTAGAAGGAATCATAATACCGGACTTCAAACAATACTACAAGGCTACTGCCATCAAAACAGCATGGTACTGGTATAAGAATAGACATATAGATCAATGGAACAGAATAGAGAGCCCAGAAATTAACCCAGGACTCTATGGTCAACTAACATTTGACAAAGGGGGAAGGAACATCCAATGGAGTAAAAACAGTCTCTTCAACAAATGGTGTTGGGAGAACTGGACAGCAACATGCAAAAAGATAAAACTAGACCACCAACTTACACCATACACCAAAATAAACTCAAGATGGATAAAGGATTTAAACATAAGCAGTGCCACCATAAAGGTCCTGGAGAAAAATATAGGC
>PVIW01008757.1:0-16264 GCA_004026585.1 Noctilio leporinus | reverse complement strand
AACCTCAGACATGGGTCTGATCTCCACAATATATAAAGAACTTATGCAACTCAACACCAGGGAGACAGCCCAATGAAAAAATGAGCAAAGCACCTGAAGAGACAACTCACTGAGGAAGATATACAAAGGGCCCAGAGGCATATGAAAGAATGCTCAACATCACTAGTCATCAGAGAGATGCAAATTAAAACCACAATAAGATACCACCTCACACCTGTCAGAATGACAATCATCAACAAATCAACAAACTACAAGTGTTGACAAGGATATGGGGCAAAGGTAACCCTGGTGCACTGTTGGTGGGAATGCAGGCTGGTGCAGCCACTGTGGAAAACGGTAGGGGGTTTCCTTCAAAAACTAAAAATGCAACTGTCTTTTGATCCAGCAATTTCACTACTAGGATTATACCCGAAGAACCCTGAAACACCAATTCAGAAGAACCTATGTACACTTATGTTCATAGCGGCACTATTTACAATAGCCAAGTGCTGGAAACAGCCTAAGTGCCCATCAGTGGATGATTGGATCAAAACACTTTGGTACATTTACACAATGGAATACTACACAGCAGAAAGAAAGAAGGAACTCCTAACCTTTGCAACAACATGGATGGGACTAGAAAGTATTATGCTTATTGAAATAAGCCTGTCAGTGAAAGACAAATACCATATGACCTCACCCATTTTAGGACAATAATGAAGAAAACAAACAAGCAAAACAGAACCAGATGCATGAATACAATGAATAGACCTTTATGGGCAGAGAGGAGGGGGCAGCGGGCGGAGGGAGGAGGAGGCAAAGAAGGGGAGCAGTTTAGTCAAGGAATGAGCAATGGAAGAACCATGGACATGGACAACAAGTGGGATTGACTTTGGGGAGGGGAGTGGATGGGTGGGGAAGGGGACAGAGGGAAGGAAAAGGGGATGGATGTAATACAACAACAATAAAATTAAATTAAAAAAATAAGTTTATAAGAAAAAAAAAGAAACCCACTTGAAATATCATAATATAAATAAGTTGAAAGGATAATAATGAAACAATATATAACACAGAAGCACTTATCAAAAGAAGGCTGTATTATCTCTATTAATATTAGTCAAAATAAAGTTTAGAAAAAGGAAAATGCCAGGAACAAAAAAGATATCATTATGTAATGATTAAACCATCAACATACTAAGAATATAATCTTTAATTTATAGGCATATACAAGGAAAAAATGACAAAAATGCTATTAAAATTCAAATGAAAAAACTGCAAGGAGAAATAAACAAATCCATGATTATAGTTGCAGACTTGAAGTTTTCTCTTTCAGTAATAGAATAAGTAGACAAAAAAATCGACATGCCTACTGAAGACTGAACACTACCATTGCACCAGAGAACACCAGAATCCACATATTGTTCAAGTTCACATGGAACACATCAGGACAGACTATGTACTGGCTCATACAACCACCTTAACATATTTAAAAGCATTGGAACCACATAAAGTGTACCCTCTGACTGTAATGAAGTAGCCTAGGAAAAAAATATTTGGAAAATCCTCAAATTCTTAGAAATTAAAGAATATACCCCTAAGCAACTCATGGGTCAAAGACCAGTCTCAAAGGAAATTAGAAAATATTTTGAACTTGAGTAAAAATGAAAAAAACATGTATTTCAATTTGTGAGCTAAAGTGAAAGCAGTGCTTAGAAGGAAATATGTCATTAAGTGCATATTCAAAAAAGAGAGTCCTTCAATTACTGTGATAATTCCATCTGAGGGAACTAAAAAATAAGGAGAGCAAAATGAATCAAAGTTGTCAGAAAGAAAAAAATAATGAAAAGCAGAAACTCATAAAACTGAAAAGAGAAAAACAAAGAAATCAGCAAAACCAGAAATTGGCTTTTAGAGTAGATCAATAAAATTGATAAACCCATAAACAGGCTAAGAAAATGAAGAGTAGAAATGAATTACAATGGTAGGAATAAAAGAGATGGTATCATTACAGATTTAACATACATTAATATAATGAAAGGATACCAAGAAGAACTCTATGCCCATACATTCAAAAACTTAGATGCAATGGAATAATTCCTTGGAAGAAACAAACCACCAAAACTCACTGAAGAAGAAATAGAGCATCTGAGTAGTTCAATATCTATTGAAGAAATTGAATTCATAGTAAAATGCACAAGAACCCTGAGACTTTTGGTTATTAATTTATTTGATGAAAGGTGTTGACTAGTAGGTTAGAAACTGTAGGTTTTGACCAAATGTCTTTTTTTTTTTTTTAAGATTTTTTATTTCATTATTTTTAGAAAGAGGGGAAGGGAGAGAAGCAGAGAGGGAGAGAAACATCAATGTATGGTTGCCTTTCACCTGCCTCCAGCCACAGACCTGACTGGAGACCTGGTTTGCAACCTGGTTATGTGCCCTGGCTGGGGAATCAAACCTGCAACCTTTGGGTTCGCAGGCCGGCGCCTTAACCACAGTGCTACCAGCCAAGGCCTGAGCAAATGTCTTGAAATAGAATAATATGATTGATGGTCCACAAGGTCTTAATTTCCTTAAACTAGGGAGGTTTGGCAAAAATGTTTTGGAATACATATCTCATTAGCAGAGATGGCTTCTACAGATGGGATACTAACCAGGAAAAAGCTGCTGAAATGTCTTGGTGAAGATTAGATCTAGGCAGGCACAAACAGAAGTGTAAGGGATAAAGCTGAGAATTGAGACAGTTTATAAATAACCACATTAATTTTTCTCCAAGTAAGGTATTTTCCTACAGAAGATGCTATACGTAAAGCTATGTATGCTACTTGGGTGAAAGGCAATCCATATTGAACATTTCTGAAGCATCTGGAAAGAGCTGCCTGGTTCATTATTCCTTTCCCCATCTGCTCTAGATGTTTACACATGCTTGGACCAATCGCATTTCCCACAATAGTTTCTTTGGACATTAAAATGACTGAATTCAAGCAGAAAATGAACATTCTGAAATAGAGGCAGAATAGTAAGAATTACTTCTGTTCAATCAAATATAGAATTTAAACACACAATTAAGCTGCTTGTGTTTGTGTTTAAACATTACCCCATGCCATAATTGAAATTACCAGAAGGAAAGCAACCAACTTGAAACTGAATAAAATGGGCCTGGTGGTCTCAAGGACAAGTGCATCTAGTTGGGTAGTGGTGGCAAAAATTTATTTTTATGTGTAATTTTGAGAGTATGCCTCTAGGTCATCATTGAATCTGTGCTGTGCTGAGAGCTAAAACAATGTGGCCAAGAAGTACAGATACAGTGTGATGTCCTCACCATTTCTAACATCAGTTCGATCTGTTAGGAAATGTCTGCAGCAAAGCCTAGACAGCCTGTTGGTAACATTAATGCATTTTCAAGGGACAGGACCAAATAGTTTTTAACACATTGAAAAGAAAAACAGAATGGTCTTCTAAGCTCTTGCTACTGGGCCTGTGGTTCAAGAATCAGTAATAGACTATCTAGGGAGTGTGCTGTAAAGGCAGACCTACTGTAGCAGAAAGTCAGTTTGTCATCCTCTTCAGGGGATTGATATTCAAATGAGAAACACTGAGTTTGAAACTCTTTGAACAGGTTTTCGTTGGAGGGGGTGGGCTGGATGATGAGAGGGTTACAGGGTTTGAGAGATAAGTGTTGATTCCGTAGGCAGGGTTTTAGCATTACAGCAACGAGATAGACCAGCACAAAAATACAGAAAAGAGAAAAAGGTCTTGTTGAGATCTCAGTCTCTGCGGGCACCAATGCTGAGAAGACTGACCTCCCCCCACCCTGCCTAACACGACCCCCCTCGTGGTGAAACAGAGTTCCTGCACGTGTGTGTCTCACTTAACAAGTTTAAAGGCAAGAGTTTCAGTGTCAGCTAGGTGCCATTAATTCTTTCTTCACAGTTTCGTAAGTCCACCTGTTTTTATAAGTATGCATTTATGAAGTCATAACAACTTCCAAGGGGCCAATCCTTCAGCATTTGATCAGATCAAGACAATATTATTAGATCTGTAAATAGCCTACCTTTTTTCCTTTTTAAAAATTGTTGTTCTTTTACAGTGTCTCAATTTTTGCCTCATTGCTGTCTGTTGCTTGATGTTTATGATCACACCCCCACTCCCCCAGTCAATCCTCACCCTGTTGTCCATGTCCATGGGTCATTTATACATGTCCCTTGACTAGACCCCTCCCCTAATTTCCCCTGTTATCCCTCTCACTTTCCCCTCTGGTCACTGTCAGTCTGTTCCATGTTTCCATATCTGGTTCTATTTTGCTCATTTGTTTGTTTGTTAGGTTCCTTGTTATAGGTGAGATCACAGCCTAACTTTTTAATCACACAAAAAAACATCTCCTTCTCACGGTCAGGACACAGAGTGAAAAGACTTGGAGGGACGCAAATTGAGTGGTGTACCAGGGTCCAAATTAGTTCATTTTCTAATTTCCAAAGTGAAATCCTGGCCTAACCTTTGGACACACTTAGAACACTGCCAGTAACACTCTGTGCAAGAGGAGAAAACACTTCCCATTTCGAGTCTCTGGCAGGCAGGACCTCTCTCCTTTTTTTCAAGATTAATTTACTCACTAAATCTTTGTGCTTTTTGTTCTCAGAAATCTTGATAGGGAGAACAGACAGATCTGGATGATTCAGATGGGCTTGGCCAGGCAATGTCACTCTGCGGATGGAGCACCATCTAGGTTTGGGGAGGAGGGGGAGCGTTCCCTCATTTCCCCTCTTAGGTTTCTTTGTCTCCTGCCTATAGCAGCTACTTTCATGACCTTAGTCGGTTCATCAATGTGATTCCATTTATAAATGACTCTTTAAAGTGGTACCTCAGTCCCTTGTTCTTGTCCTACTTTCTGAAATTGTGACATGACTTTGTCTTGTTTTTCCAGTACTATGATGATGTTTATGATAGTATTCATAACGTCTTAGGTCTTGCACCACTCCCTGCGTGGCAGCTGACTTTCACCCTCTGCAGCTTTGATCTTCCCTTGGAAAGCCCACTAGCCACTAGGCCTGCACTTCAGTATCCCCCCTCCACCTCTCCCTGAATACTTTTCAGCACCCAAGGCACTGTCACCTGTGCACCCTTTTTTATTCTGTAAGTCAATCTTGAATCCCAAGAATATATGAGAATAGGAGAGATATCAGAGAGTTGAACCTCATTCTGACTGAGAAAAACACTTAATGAGAAGCAGGCTCATGGGCTAAGAGTTTATGATAGAAATTTATTGACCATACATATGCTATATAAAAAAACACTTTTATAGGTTGAAAATGGTGAGTATTGGTAATTTCATATGCTTCACCCTAATAATTGTACTACTCCTCACTATAGTGAGTTTTTGTAGTCTCTAAATACTTCTAATAAAAAATCTTCTGTGAGGAGGGTATTGTAACAGATCAGTGCTATGTAGGGCTGTACTAAATAGCATATGTGAATTATTGTTATCATTAGACTGTAGTTACAGCAAAGGGTAATCCAAGGGCAACATAGATGAGTCTTGGCATTAACAGGCCACTTTCCTGTTTTCCCTCTCCTATTGATAGGTATGTAGCTGGGAGAGTCCTCTCATTGTTGACATCATAATATGCAGGCTAATGGCACAGGCCCCCTGCCCAGAGTGCCATTGCTGAGCCACCTGTTTGCTCCAGCTGACCTAGTCATTTACCATGGGGATAGATTTATATTAGGTGTCATATGATTTATTTCTCATTCAACTATTTCCACTGTTTTGGAGATTTTCAGTATAAGAGGCACCAAAGGCTCTTTGGCAAAAAGCTAAGTGTGTATGCATATGGGTTTTTAGATAGCACAAAAATACCAAGTGGTATTTATGAAAAGTTTTTAAAATTCTATTTTATACTTTACATCATCTAGGCTGCCATGTCCTTAATAGATGCTCAATAAAAAACAAAACAAAACAAAACAAAACAAAAAAAACAGTGTGAGGTGTAGTAGTCTAAAGGCCTTAAATTTTCAGCTGGATCAACTGGGTTGGAATCCTAGTTCTGTCACTGAATGTTTGTGCAGGCTTCAGCAAGTTAACCTCTCTGTGACTCAGTTTTCTCTTCAGCAAAATGGGGATGGACGATATCATACTTGTAAATTGCAGTACTGGTTATATAAAAAGTATGGCACATGTTGTATTATTATTATTAAATGACTTTTAGTATAGGGAAGGAGTTTTAAAGTCTGTTACAAAATAGCAGTAAGGTTTTAAAAACCTACAAAATGTCCAAACTCCAAAAAATACATTTTTTCCTTGTATTAAAATGCTATGGTATTGTTTCTTGTGTGCTATTATGTAGGTTAGAGGCTAGCTAAAATCTCTTGGTTTCACAAGGATCTTTGTTGTAATTGTTCTTGCTCTACCCCATTTTTCCTGTTAGTATTTGACATAATTGCCAACTGTCTGAAGTGGCTGATGTAATCATTTCTGTCTCCAATAACTGATGGCTGTGGCATTGGTAATGCTCATTAAGATCAATCAATAAGATAACATGACTGGTACATCCAGGAGATTATGTTTATGCATTTTGTCCACAATTAATTAAAAATGAATTTACAGGTATTTTGCTCTTATGTCACTATGTGGCACTTTAGAGTTAACAGTATATAGTCACAGGAGGGTATTGTTCTAAACTATCAGCTTCTTTGAATACTGAACATCACAAGAATTCACGGGAGCCCTAAGCATCTTCATTAGTTATTTTCAATAGATTTCTGGGAGAAAGCTTGACATCTCAACACTCTATGATTTTTCTCACTGCTTTGAAAAGTGCATTCACATTGACCCCAAAGCACCTGAACTTTCATAAAAAAATTCAGCTTTAGGGCAGAAAAAAGGTCTTTTCAATAAAATTGATAAA
This sequence comes from Noctilio leporinus, assembly GCA_004026585.1. Taxonomy (NCBI): domain Eukaryota; kingdom Metazoa; phylum Chordata; class Mammalia; order Chiroptera; family Noctilionidae; genus Noctilio; species Noctilio leporinus. The sequence goes on along the minus strand of PVIW01008757.1, from coordinate 9,383 downwards.
AATAACTTAAAACTTCAGACTGGCTTTTTTCTGAAAAACTCATAAAGCCTTTACATGGTTTGGTAAAAGGAGTTTTATCCAGGGGTGTTTCTTTTCTTGGGTGGCATTTGATAAAGTTTCTCAAAGTTTAATATATTCCTGAATACCTTTCTCATCTTTTGTTGTTGTTTCCCAATTCAACACATTTCAATTTAAATTATTATGGACAACTTTTTTTTTTTTTTTAAGTTCAACGCTGGCCAAGTTCCTCAGTTGGCTGAAGCATCATCCCATGCACCAAAAAAGGTTGTGGGTTCAATCTCTAGTTGGGATGCATAGGGGAGGCAACCAATCAATATTTCTCTTTCACATTGTTCTCTCTCTTTCTCTCTTCCTTTCTCTAAAATTAATAAACACATTATTGGGTGAAGATTTTTAATAATCCGTGTGAAAGTTGAGTTACTTCATTTATTTATTGTTCAGTTTCTCTGGTTAGCATTTTGTTCCCAAGTCCTTACTTCTGGTCCAGGCACGCCTAACTTCATTTCTCCATTTCATTTGGGGTTGTGCCTGCTGGGGCTGATGATTGACTGCTGACACTCTCCAGCTTTGTGCCTCAGTTACCAACCTTCCTTTTTATAGTGTTATAGTTCATTACCTAGTGTTCAGAACTCCAGGTTTGACTCTCCCAAGAAGTTGAACCTCTTACTTCCTCCTATGTGTGATGGTTAATAGATTTTTTTTTTTTTAAAGATTCCAGTTTTAGAGAGAGAGAAAGGAAAGAGGCAGAGAGGGAGAGAGACATCAATGTATGGTTGCCTTTCACCTGCCTCCAGCTACAGACCTGGCTGGAGACCTGGCTTGCAACCTGGCTATGTACCCTGACTGGGAATTGAACCAGTGACCTTTCAGTTCTCAGGCTGGTGCCTATCCACTGTGCCACAACTCAGGGCTTGTGGTTAATACTTTTATTTGTATTCCTGTCTCTCTGTCTTCCTTTCACCTATATTTGTTTATGGTGTTAGGTCCCTGCATTCTCAGCTTCTTAATGATATTTTTTTTGCTTCCTAATGTTTTATAATCTTTCTTTAAGTTACACATATTATCTGATATTTTCAACTCTGCCTTAATTACATGTTATAAAAACAAGTATTTAGAGTCTTAGAATCCTTATTTTTTCCTATATAAGAACAATATATTCCTTGAAAAATGAATAAATATTTCATATGTAATTCTACCTCAATGAAATTAAAACTGTCCAATTCTTTTTCAGTTTTATTTTTGACTTTAAAGAAAAATCAAAATTGTGATCATATCTAAATACATTGAAGTTTAAGAACAATCAGAACCAAAACACACGCGCGCGCGTGCACACACACACACACTGAGCATGATACACCTAAGATTTATAGATTACTATTGATTTAAAGTATATCATTTTGTGAACATTTCCCCAGGCCTTATTCCTTTAAACAATATTCTCCAATAATTGCACAGGTGTATTGTTTGAAAGCATCTGAGGGTTTGGTGCTCTTAAGTGATCATAAAACTTTAGCCATTGAATGATGGCTTTTGTTGACAGTGATTTCAAAGGAAAGAAAGCAATAGCTGACCATGGCCCCTGGGAAGTGAAGGAACCAAGAAGAGACTTTTTGTGATATGTGCCACTGAGGTGAGCACAGCAAAACTTGGGCTATGTTTTAGTCAGGGTTCTCCAAAATGGAAGTAATCGAATATATATAGTAACTAATTAATTTATTTTAAAGAAATTGGTTTGTGTAATTATGGGGACAACTAAGTCTTAAATTTGTAGGGCTGACCTACAGGCTGGAAGCAGGTAGATATGTATGTCACAAGTCTTCAGGTGAGGGAATGGAGTTCTTTGCACAAGTCATCTAAATAAAGTCTCTTAAATAATTGTTTTCTTTTACAGTCTGCAACCAAGATCAAGTGCTCATTCATAGTTCTATTACTGAATCTTTGTCAATTCAAATAAATTCCATTTCTCAATGGGTCTTATTTTCAAAGGCCAAAACTCCATATAAAACCAATCAACATTAATTGTTATCAAACGTTTAAGGAATAGGTTAATTCTTGTCTTATTAAAAGTCTTCAAAAGCATAAAAAGATGAAATCTTCCCAATTTATTTTACAGGTCTGCAACCACAGCTTTAGTCTTCAAGGAACCATTGGCCATGTCCACGTCTTCACTGCTATCATTAGGGTTGGCAGCAAATCAAACTCTGTAAACCCTTGCTGCTTTCAATGATATATCACAGAAAGCAAGCATCAGAATAATCTGTCTTATGAAATGTATGAAAAAACTTCTGTGTGAATATTAGCAAGTTCAGTTCAGGGCTTACAGGCTAAGGTGCTAGTACAGAGGAAACAGAATTGGGGTGATATTTGTCTGGGCAGTTGGAAAAAAATGAAAGATGGATAAGAGAGTTTAGGGCATGTCCAAGAGTGGGATGGAACTGCTATACCATGAAGTCTACATTGCAGAGAGAGGGAAGTAGAAAGATGCAGGGCTGCTGGGTAGAGAGAATACAAAGCATATGTGAGCCAGTAGCTGTGATGACAATACCAGGGTGGAATCAAGGGTGATGCAACCAGATAGCATGCACTCAATAGGGCAGGGATCTTCACCAAAAAGTGGAGGAAAATGTCCTAGAAATGCTTTGGGGGAGAAGGGGAGGAAAGTGACCTCACCTCCTGACTTGAGGAATAACACAATGATAGTTGTGATGATGGAAATGTAACAGTTACCATTTCTGAAGACTTACTGGGCACCAAGCTAAGGGCTGAGTATTTTGTATATCTATGTCATTTATTAAAGGTGTGAGAAATAGAGCAGCTTCTTGGTACTCTAGGAGAACTTGTGCCTTCAGGGGAGAGCTAGTGACAGTTAAGGTGGGAGGGACAGGCGGATGATGTTCTAAGAGAGGTCTGAAGGCATAGAGAAGTTTGTAGATAATGGAAAGTACATGAGGGAAAAGTGTCAGGGTTTGGGAGGAAGAGGGTGGAGCCGGAGGGGCCGATCATATAACCTGTGCAGTGAAGGAGGGAAAACAAACTTGTAGATGGGGAGTTAGACTGGATTCTTGTTGGATGAAAACAAAAGACAGTGAAAAATCAAGTTTAAATCAGTATAAGAAGTCTAGATGCAGGTAGTGGAAAGAAACCAGAAGGCAGAGTAGAAGCTGCTTAGAGACTCTCTCCACCTGGGCTTCTTCCAGGTACTGTCAGAGGCAGAGTAGGGGCTGAAGCCCACACATGACATTCAGGCCTTGAGGACATGATGCTTCTCCAGAGAGTTGATATTGTTGAATATATATTTTCAGTCTCTCAGGAGGATAAGGCTTCTAGAAGTTCTTGAGCTATTTTATCTTCTTATGTTATCAACAAATATGTATGAAGCACCTATTGTGTGCCATGTTAGGTACCATAGAGATACAAAGATATAGAAAACAGTGCCCATTCCCTCAAGAAATTTGGGGTCTAGTTGCAAAGAAAGGCCAAGCATGACAAGTCAAAAATACAAGAAGTTAGTGGTAAGACACAACAAAGTCATAATTAAACACATGGCATTTGGGAAATAAATAGCATGGATAAATAGGTGTCTGAGTTCAGAGAACAGAGTAGACCCAAATGGCATAGGAAGGTATTAGAAGGATGAGAAGCAGCTCATACAGGGTTTGGTATAGCATTTGGACAAGTCAAGAGGAAAGTGCATGGCAGGCCTGAATTAGATATCTGCCAAACTGAAGACTAGGCAGCAGAGGGCTCATGCCAAAGGGGATGTGGAAAGGGACTCGAGCAACAGGCAGCAGGATCAGAGTAGGGAGGCCCTGGAATGACAAAATGAGGAACCGAAACAGCAGGGTTTGTTCCGTGACACTGAGAAGCCTGGAGGGTATGAGTCCTTATTCTTTGTAATTGACGACTTTTGAAAGAATGATTCTGTAAAACAATTCTGTGTGGTTCACTCCAAGATGCTTACAAACATCCAATAAATAAAAGTCTTCAACTCAGGAACAGGCTCTAGGCTTTTTAAAGTGAGAATGTGGCAGTTCCTGGCAATTGCAGTCTTTTGCAAGTTGGGATGCAAGCATTACCAATGGGATGGCTAAATTAGATGTGTTCGTTTAAATGTGTTTACCACGTAGTTTCAGAATAGACTTCACAGGGGTTTAGTGATTCATAAAAAGAAGCTGAACAGGGTACATGCTGATAGCTGAAAGGGGTGGATTGCTAGGTTTCACTGATCTGGTCTTTATCAGTTCTCATGGCTGGAGGGCAGGCAGGCCTTGTGCACCTGGCTTCCTGCTCATGATGAGACCGTACAAGTATATTATTAACCCAACTTGAGAATGCTGAAGTCCTTCTTTGCATGCATCTGATTTGCATTTATCAACACGTAGCCATAGAGATAAAGAATTGTTCTGTGCACACATGTGTGTTGAAACACATCTATACAGCAATAACTAATGCTGGACCTTACCAGGGACTGCACAAATAAAGGCAAACCACTAGACAAGTAAAGAATGTTTAGTAAAAGTAAAATGTCCATTAAGTCGTGGACAGCTTAATTTTTAAGGTTAATTACAGGAACTCTCATATATACTCCTTAAATTTCCTAAAGCTTTTTATGTTGTCATCATATTTCCATATCCATGTTCTGGTCATGACATTCTTAGTATGTTGAATTCTAAAGAATGGTGAAAATTATGAATCCAGAGTAAAAGTCTTAAAATCCCACCCTACTTCTCCAGGATGGTTAGATTTCTTTGTTCTTCTACTACTTTTAGAACCCAAGTCAATGTGTATTTTAATTCATTCTGATACATACATCTAATAGTTAAATCAGTCAATTTTGGGTGAAAAAATATATGTAAAATTAGGGGGAATAATATGTAGATATGAAGAAGAGGGAAAATACACAGAACCAAGTTGCTTATTTAATAGTCATTTCTCCCCCTATGGATGAAATAAAAGTACATTTTAACACTGTACCATTTCAAAAGATTCTGTATTTTAAATCAATGTAGACTTTTTAAAAAATCAGTTGAGCTTTAATCAGTAAGGTTCCTGACCATCACAGACATTTTCAGAAACAGTCTGTGGAAATGGATGCATATGGGAGGGCCATGTCTCTTTAGCATCCTCATCCTTACTCTGGAATGTTGGTTGCATCACCAATGTGGAGAAGCCAGTTTATAAGCTTCCTACTGAGTTATTCTCAGTTCCTGGAGAAGATATATCCAAGGAAGCAGCAATTCTCACATTGCCCAGTCTTTTCCCTTGATGAGAGCCAAGGAATTAACAGCAGACCACCAATGGATGGATTCATTACTAGCACCATATCCCAGATCACTCAAAAGAGTTTGTGAACTGAAATTTAGACTTCTGTCAACAGGTTAGGTTTTAACCATTAGGTACTTGTATCAGGCAGTTAACAGATGACCAGGCTGAAAGTGGGAGTTGTCCCTGAGCTCCATTTCCGTACAGTGACAGTGATTCCTGCTGGATGTAAAACCACAGTATACAGACCTTACCATCTGAGTCAGGCAGCACCATGGGCATGGAAATGGCACAACTGATTTTAACAATTTCAGTTTAACACAAGGAATGAGCAAAATGTCTGATAGAGATAGAGGATGGGAAGTCTGGAGGCTTTGGGGAGAAAGAAGATGAGCTCTCAGGGATAGCCTGGGACAATATATTTACTTATTAAAGGTTAAATGACTACCTCTCTTCTAGGAAATGAATCAAGATTTGGAAGAAGAGGTGGGGATTTTGAGATTTTGGATCAGAAAGAAAAAGCTTAATGAGCTGTGGTGGTAACATGAAAAGATGTTCCAGGCAATGTTCCAGGCAAGGACTTCCATCCAGCACATGCTCACTATGGAAAAGTTACAGTTTAATCATTGCTCAATCCTTGGTGTGTCAGAACACATTGTACCCATGGTTTGAAAACGCCAGTTTCATGTAATCCCTTCCTAAATTTCAGGAAGTCATGTGGCTGACCCGCCCTCCCCTCCCCCTTTCCAGCCACATTGGGTCATTTCACAAGTCTAAGCACACTTTCAGTGCTTTCTCTGCACATGCTCTTGAGGGTGTCATTTCCTTTCTTGAAACACCTTTCTTTTGGGTCCTTTATTAATGCTTATCAAATGTCAACTCATTTGCAAAGGTTCTCCTGATCCTTCTGATAACAATTTTTTCTTCCTTTGGACACATATGGCATTTCCCCCTTAGGATGGCATTCAATCCCTTTCATCATGTATTAGGGTTATCTTTCCATAGATTATTAAACTTTATGAATACATGAATTTTTTAATTTTCTTTGGATCCTTGCCTGTACATAGCACAACCCTTGTATACAGAATGTGCATAACAAATACTTGCAGAATTAAATAGAATAAATATTTGTTGAATGACAGTGAGTCATTGCTATAGAAATGGCTCCCTTTCTGTGGGAACCCCTTTGCTGAAAAATGGAACCAGTGCTCTATAAAGCATGGAATTCTGGAGGCTGGATAAGAAGTGAAGGTGGATGGTTCAGTACTAAGATTGTAGAATATGGTGCGAAGGACATTCACAAGACTGTGTTTCCGGGTGAAGCCAGATTTGAGAATGCAACATGGAGTCCAGAAGGAGTATTGACTGAAAATGCAGCAACGGACAGTTCACCAAAATGGAGTAAGCTGTCTAGGCAGAGGAATGCTAGGAGTCCTCTCAAAGTTACAGGAGTAAAAACATTGGAACCCAGTCAAAGGATTAAGTGAAATGAGCTCTTAATGACACTTTCCTCCTATATTGTGTCAGGAGATTTCAGTGTTTGCCATTGTCTTAGTTCAGGTAATATCAACTTAGCTTGGTAGAAGTTCTCAGTAGCTAGCTTGTGGTGAATCATCTTAATGATGTAGTTGGATTTAATTGTTCTTAATCTTTTAACAGTTAGTCTTTGAAGTGTTTTTCCAAAGACTTGTTGTTATCTGTATCTTGCTTTAACCTGGTGAACAGGGTGGGTGGCTTTCTTGAATCCTGGTTAAATATAGTAGGCTGGACATACCATAGCTGACTCTTTGACTCTTCTTGTCAGGGACTGATGTGAAGAGCAGGACCAATAAAATGGCATTGGTCTTATCAAGACAGCATAAAGTATATAAAACAAAGTAGAATCACTCATGTCAACTAAAATGCCTGTCAATCAACCATGACACTTTGTTTCAAGGAGAAAACTACCTTAGTCACTCTAGACACATCTGGCAAGGAAACACACTTTAAGATATCTGCACATGTAGTCAGAATAGCCATTTTTTTTCTGAGTGGGACCACTCATTGATAGGCTCCTGAGGAAATTCTGCTCTTTCTAGCAGGGGTGTCAAGCAGAATAGCCATATACCACCCATAGGTTCCTGGGTAAATTCCACACTTGGTATCAAGGGTGCCAAATTATTTATTGAAAAGACCCAGAAGGGTGGAGTATACCACTTTCAGGGTATGACTGAGGCAGGTTCCAGATCACTCCTGAGACAGCTGAGCTCCACACATGAGTGCTGCTCCATGCCATACTGATCTCCCTTGGCATCAGCCACTGGAGGCCCTGCCCTGCTGAACTGAGGACTTTGCATGCCCTACTGCCCAGAGACCCTTTCTTGCAGGTGGGTAACAGCTCCCTTGTTCATTGTGCTGTCATCTGCACAATGGGAAAGGAAGTGCTGAGCAGGGAAATCATTGTTGTTTTCAACTTCCTCTTTTGTGAGAGACAGTGTCCCCTGTACCTGTTTCACCTGTCTTTAGTACCTGGTGTAGTGGAAGGCACAACGCTTTGGGGCTGAACAGGCCTGGCCTGGTGGTTTACAATCAACCTGAGGCAATGTACATGCTCATACTTTCCCTTAGCCCCAGTCCCTTGATTTGTGTAATGAGAGGAATAATATTTAATTTGACAGTTGTTCTGAAGGTTAAATGTGCACAGTGTTGGCACATTTAAGTACTTTAAAAAGGCTTTTTGTATTGCCTTCAAACTTTATTTACATTTCAGGGTTCATATTGGCAGGTGACTTGGGGCTGGGAATATATATTTCATCCTTATTCAAATCATCTTAGATGTTTCTCGAAGAAGGCAATGTTTCCTCTCTAACCCTTTAAAAGGGAAAATAGCCTGAAAATGTAAGTGCTACAATTAGGGTTAGATAAATCTGGCATCTAACTCTGTTTTTTTTTTAAATATATTTTATTGATTATGCTATTAATCAATTATGCTATTAGTAAAAAAATTATACAATTTTCCCCTTTTGCCCCCTCTGACTGGTACTCCTTTCCCTCCAGCAATCCCCTCTTTAGTTCATGTCCATGGGTCATGCATATAAGGTCTTTAGCTTCTCCATTTCCTATACTATTCTTAACATTCCCCCATCTATTTTGTACCTAGTAATCATGTTTCTTAATCCTTGTATTTTTTCCCATTCTCTACCTACCCCCTCCCTGCTAATAACCCTCCATATGATCTTCATATTTATGATTTTGTTCCTGTTACAGTTGTTTGCTTAGTTTGTTTTTGTTTTTTAGATTTAGCTGTTGATAATTTTACTGTTCATGGTCTTGATTTTCTTTTTCTTAAATAATTCCTCTTAACGTTTTCTATAATAATGGCTTGTTGATGATGAACTCCTTAAACTTTACCTTGTCTGGGAAGCACTTATTTGCCCTTCCATTCTAAATGATAATTTTGCTGGATAGAGTACTCTGGGTTGTAGGTCCTTGCTTTCATCACTTTGAATACTTTCTGCAAGTCTGCAAAGTTTCTTTTGAGAAATCAGCTGACAGTCTATGGGAATTTCTTTGTAGGTAACTCTCTGCTTTTCTCTCAATGCTTTGAAGATAACTCTTTTTATCTTTAACCTATAGCATTTTAATTTCTTTTTTTTTTTAATTTTATTGTTGTTGTATTACATTCATCCCCTTTTTGCTCCCCTCTGTCCCCCTCCCTACCCACCCATTCCCCCCAAAGTCAATCCCACCTGTTGTCCATGTCCATGGTTCCTTTATACTAGGTTCTTGTCTAAGCTGCTCCCCTTTCTTGCCTCTGCCTGCCCCCTCCCCCCAAACCCCTTCCCTCTGACCACTGAAGGGCTATTCCTTGTGTTCATATACTTGGTTCTGTTTTGCTTGTTGTTAGTTTTGCTCATTATTATCCTGTAATGGGTGAGATCATATGATATTTGTCCTTCACTGACTGGCTTATTTCACTAAGCATAATACTCTCCAGTTCCATCCATGTTGTTGCAAAGGGTACAAGTTCCTTCTTTCTTTCTGCTACATAGAATTCCATTGTGTAAATGTACCAAAGTTTTTTGATCCAATCATCCACTGATGGGCACTTAGGCTGTTTC